>VDFB02107130.1:0-17141 GCA_007258455.2 Sequoia sempervirens
TTTTTCTGAATTTTTGCTACTTAAGGCCCTATTTTTTCCATGATCATCCTGCACATACCCTATTGACAAACATGATACCAATGTTAGCAAGTCAAGTCCCTATTCCAGGTTACTGGGGAAAAAAGAGCCTTTGATGGAAGGAGATCTAAGAATTGCTTCAACAAGATTTTCTCTCTATTGAATCTCAATTGTATGAGTCCTTGAATGAGGAGTTGGTGAGATTCAAGAAAAATTTGAGAAAATTGTAAATAAAGAAGATTCATGGTTTAAAAGTTAGGGCTAAAATAAATTGGCTCAAAAATGGAGATAAAGGTTCTAATTTTTTTAATTATATAAATGAGAAAAAGGACAGGGAAGACATTAAATCAATCTAGGTGGATAATCAACATATATATGATCTTTCTTGGGTTATAAATGAATTTCAATCTTTCTACAAAAATATTCTATTTGTTGAAGATAGCAATACAGACTGTAAAAGAGCCCAAGATCATTGTAGACAAGTCATCCCTAGGAAAATCAAAGAGGAAGATGGTGATTGACTTGCTAGAGATATCTCTAAGGATGAGATTGTAAAGGATATTAGAAAATTTAAAAATGATAAATCTTCAGGCATAGATGGGATTCCTACTAAATTTTATAAGAAAAAAGTTAACTAGATTAGTGAAGATCTCTTGTAGGTTTATTTTGAATCTATTAGCAAAGGTTCCTTGGGAAGAAATATTAATAGAGGAATCATCAGGGTTTTTCCAAAAACAGGTATCTATCTCAAATTAGAAATTGGAGGCTCATTACCCTTCTTTACCCTTCTTTATGTTGGGATACCATTTGAGTGGGCTAATGTAATGAACTAAGAAAATGATACTCTTCCTTAATTTTGAAAATGCCTATGATAGGGTTGAATGGTCATTTATCATAATGATGAGCTTGAAGCATTTTATTTTCCTAATATTTTTTTCAAATGGTAGATGTCTTATTCAAGGATGAACTATTTATCAAGTTGATATAAATGGTTTTTTTATTAACCCTTCTAGCTACAAAGATCAACAAGGAAAAGTTTCCTACTTTCCCTTGCTCTTTTTGTGATCACCTTTGATTTCATCTTTTATTTTTTAAGAGATATGAGTAATGGAATGGGTGTCAAAGGACTTACAACCCCTAATGAGGAAAAACTTCTAAATATACAATTTGCATATGCATTGCAATCTTTGTGAATTAAGAGGAAATGAGTTTTAAGAACTAGATGGGCAAGATAGATATGTTTTGCAAAGCATCTAGAGAAAATATTTCTAAAAGAAATTTTATGGTAATAGTTGGAATTCTTCTTTGAATCATCATTGGTTTAAATTTTTTGAGATGCTATGGGGTGAATCGCATGTGAGATACCTAAGAATCTCATTTGAAATCAATCATTATCTTAAGTCAATATTGGATTAGATTAAATTATTATTGAATAAAAAATATTGAAGTAGATTAGATAATATCTTTCTTTGGTTGGTAGGGTGCAAGTTTGTCACAAAAAAATTGTCCTCCTATAGCTTATATTATGCTTAAGTATGATTTTTTTGCAACTATCATGTGAATGAAATTCTAAGGATGATTAGGAAGTTTCTTTGGTCTAATGGGAAAGGAAAGAGACACAAATCTACTATCAAGTGTGATTGGTATTGTTTAGATAAAGACAAGGGTGGGTATTGTTTAGATAAATACAATGGTGGGCATTGTTTAGATAAAGACAATGGTAGCCTTGGATTGAAATACTTGAGACTACAAGTAATTTTCCTTTCTACTAAAAAAATTGTTAAATCTCAGTGGTAAGGAGGCCTAAAGAGTTTTAGTGAGGAATGGAATTCAAATGGTAGTCTAATGCAAGAACTTGTGGAGGTCATAAATTTTGACCCGGGAGTCTATTTGAGCTTTGAGTTTTTTTCAAGATTTTTTACAATTTTTTTTTTTTAATTTTAATTGTCAACTTACTAATTCAATTACATACAAGGGTTTGAAATTCAATTAAAACAGTAAATTGAAAAAATCTTGAAAAATGCTAAAAGCTCAATTAGACTCCCAAGTCAAAATTTATGACCTATAGAAGTTCCTACATCATAGTCCCTAAATAGGCTAGGATTTGGAAGGGTCTATATCTTCATGACTCTTTTTTTGGAAATTTATCTTTATCCCCTTTTGGCTCTAATGTATTTAAGAGTATTTGGAAGGAAAGGGAAATTGTTAGGAGCTAGATCAAAGGAAAAAAGGTCCATAATAAGGAAGAGAAAAATTGTAGGTTTAGGTTAAAATGTGGTGGAATCTTCAATGGAAGAGGAATCCCATGGTTCTATATAACATGATTGTTTTTTCAAGAGCTAGGATAGTAAATACATCAAAGAATTTGGTAACACAATGAATAATAAATAGACCAAGTCTTGGGATTCTCTTAGGAAGTATGGTTTACCACTTTTCCAAGGAGGAAATACAGTCTTTAAGAAAATCCTGTGAGAGCATTCAATTTATTTTTCAAACAAGTTTTGAACCTAGAGTTTATGACAACTTGAAGTGGTGGGATAGAACTTCCCTCTATAAGGTGAACTCCAAAAATATCCACAACTCTTTGTCAAAGTCCTAAGAGCTTATCACTTGCATCTTAATGATTGTTGGTAATTGAACTTTAGTGATGGGCAATGATCTATGATTTTTAAACATTCTTGGTCTAATGTGACTGAACCAAAGAAAGCCTATTTTAAATGGTTACTCTTATTTAAAAAGTTACCTATCAATCTAAAGCATGTCCAACCTATTAATAACATGTACTCTATCTATGAAATTCTTGAAATAGTGAACCATATTTTCTTTGACCATTTATTTGCTAAAGAAATTTGGCTTTTATTTTTTGTTGATTTGGATGGGTGGGATATCACTTGAGTAACTTTTCATGGAAATAATTTTTATTTGGTTATGTTGAAGGTGTGAGCAAATATTTAGTATTTTGGTTGTTTTTAACTACTAATATTCTTTGTATTTTTGGAAAAAGAAATAAATGAGAGTTATTTTCAAGGAAGGAAGACACACCTTAATGAGTCTTACAAAATAATCATATTTTCTATTTCCCTACAAGTTACTCTAACATTGGAAGTGGCCAATAATAAGTTATGGGAGGTTTTGGACATAGGCCAAGTCAACGTCTTGAGATCTGAGGTAGAGGCAACCAAATATTGGCCTTTTGCTAGGGATGAAAATTATCATTTTGTGAAGAACTACTTGAAACTTTAGGAAAAGCATAAAAGCTATAAATATGATTATGCTCCTTGAAGACATGGTTCTCAAAGAAAATCACGGAATTATTAAGGTTGATTGCAAGCTAGAGGTGGTTAGAAACAATGACAACATCTTAAAGATCAATCCCCCATTGGGTTTTATGATATGAATGTATACGGTGAAAGCTGCAATATCTAGGTTGTTATGGCTTTGAGCACTAAAAATTGTTCATATATGTAACATTTTTTCATATCTATATTGGTTTTTAGGCTCCTAGACTTGTTATGCTCTTTTTGAGTGCAATATGCACTATGTAACCCACTTTTTCTTTGATAATATATAATCATTTCAAAAAAATTGTGCAAAGCTTATTATTTTTATAAAATCCGTTATTTGTAATTATGATTTGATATCATAATTACAAATAACAAATTTTATAAAATATAATAAGCTTTGGACAATTTTGAGAAAGCTAGACATATTTATATGTGACTTAAAGGAATCAAATCTTAAATGTTGTAATATGTGAAATTATAATTATATATAGCAAATTTAATGAAAATAATAAGTTTTGTAGAAATTTGAGAAAGTTAAACATACTAATCTGTAAACAAAAACATCCAATAGAGAAAAGACAATCATACTAACAAAAAAGAAAAAGTTACATACAAGAAAAACATGAACTAAAAATAACTATGTATTCCAATATAGTACACTTAATATTTTCTGTCATAAAAGTTTAAAATTCTTAAACTTATAATTATAAATAAAAATACGGGACTCCCTACATTAATAAGTCCAATTAATTCAAATGTTTAAGCATTAAATCACCTCTTAACTATTTACACCTAACAATCACCAAGTTTGTGATTTTTTTTATGAATTATTACTTTCAATCATTCATAAACATTCATATATGACATAAAGGAATCATATCCTATGTACCTAATTTTTTAATATTATAAATATAAATAACAATATTTATTAAAAAATGATTTTTTTGTATAAACTTGAGAAAAGTTAAATATACTAAGAGAGAAGCATTGAATAGAAAAAAGTCAATTATAGTACCAAACAAAAGAAATTTATATACAATAAAATGAAATTAAAATGAAAATGTATTACAATTTACATTTGTACACAATTTTTTCTAATAAAAAAGTATAAAATTGTTAAAATATAAATATCTCAAATAAAATCTCAACATTCAAATGTTTAAGTACTAAATCAGTCATAAATACTTTCTAATTTTGTTCACAATACCCAATATTTAACAATTTGAAACTTCTAACGCTTAAAATAATCAACGTCTATCTCAAACAACATAACATATTTGTATCATAAAACATATTTGTATCATTAAATTTATGAATAACTTAACATTTAATTTATTTAATTTTAATATTAATCTTCTTAATAAAATAAATTATTTTATTTAAATAAAATATAATAAACAACTTTTTTCATCAAAATAAATAATTAAATATAATAACATTATTAAATAAGATAAACCTTTTTACTTAAAAATATTATTGTCTATCTTCTACTGAATTAAACGCAAACCCACTCTTCCTTTTATAAAAACTACACTCACCCCATTCCATGTAATGAAATGAATGTGGGATTAAACTAAATCGTCCAGTCCAATGACCAACCAAACCGTGACGCGAACAGCTACGGAACAGGAACGGGAATGTTGAATGTGAATTGCTACGGTGGAGTCGAAACAGAGATTTGAAAAGGTGCGGTTAAGAAAATTCTACGGAAGCAAGAGAGGCTG
This sequence comes from Sequoia sempervirens, assembly GCA_007258455.2. Taxonomy (NCBI): domain Eukaryota; kingdom Viridiplantae; phylum Streptophyta; class Pinopsida; order Cupressales; family Cupressaceae; genus Sequoia; species Sequoia sempervirens. Next base: position 5,027 of record VDFB02107130.1, read on the forward strand.
AGTTAAGAGGGCCCCACATGGGGCCGGCCACCTAAGCATTCAAGGCTTAGAGTGTGCCGGTTAAGCCGGCCCGGAATGATATAGAAATTTGGAGGTGACGAGGGAAGCTTCACTCGGGAGATTGCAAACCTCACGTTTTCGAAATATAATGTTGGACAAAAGAGTGTGAACAACAAACTGCAGAGCGTATATTTCCAGCCAGAAACTGTTTATTCAGTGAAAGGAAAGCCTGAGGTGGGAAACTCCATGTTTTGGTTTCGTGTGGACACTGAGAGCGCAGCGATCTCAATGGTATGACTACCAGAGTTTCAAGTATAATAATAGGTATTACTCATATAATTTCAATGGTGTGCGGAGCGAGAGGAAAGCATTTCTAGCAATGAGATCGATAACGAATTACGCAGGAGGATCTTCTGAAGGAAACGATGCATCTGTGATACAGCAGTTGTGGTATTTCCATGCTCGTGCGGCAATCGTTGCACTTTTCAAGAAACTGGCAGCAGGGGATTCCAACCTCCAATCAGTTACCCGTGCTGAAATTTGGTGAATGGAATTCAAAGATGTATGATAGGTATATGTATGTATCTGCGTGCTTTAAAGCTGCTGCATCAGCTCTAGAATCAGTCTTCCTATTATGTAAATTTGCTTAGTAGCTCTGGAAGCTCGATCTAAATAAATCGCAGTTTGATATATTAAAACAACTTGGTTGATACTAACCCTCTAAGATGTGGTCGCTTTTAAATTTTGAGATAAAGTATGATAAAAATAAACGAAATTAAACAATAAAATAAAATAAATATTATTATAAAGAAGTTACATAATTTATTCTAATAATATAAAATATTTTAGTTCCTTTTACTTTATAGCTAAGTTGCTCTCTTAATTATTATTTCATTTATAGCTATCCATAATTCTATCTATTTACATAATTACATAATTCTATCTATCTATCTATCTATCTATTAGAGAATGAAGTATGATCTATTGGTAAAAAATGATTCATTGAATCAAATCCAAAATTATTTCAATGTCTATCCATCTATCTATCTATCTATCGATCTATCTATCTATCTATCTATCGATCTATCTATCTATCTATCCATCCATCCATCCATCGATCTATCTATCTATCTATCTATCCATCTATCCATCTATCTATCGATCTATCTATCGATCTATCTATCTATCTATCTATCTATATATAAAATTCAAACTCATACACAACAATATAAATCAAAATCAAATGAATACCGCATTTTTTTTTTTCAAATAGACAAATCAAAAGTATATTTAGAGATAAGTGGGCAATGACACACTCAACACTTTCTTGTCTCACTTTACTCAAGAATGTCCACTTGAATTTTGGAACTAAAAAATGAATATGTCCATGGTGGTAGCTCAATCTAAATATCACAATTTGATATATTAAAGCAACTTGTTGTAATAATAATTCTCTAAGATATGATCAATTTTAGATTTTGAATTGGAGCACAGTACGCCAAATGATTTACTTTAGTACCATAAAAATATATGTTCCCTCCTATTTATATTTAGGTTGGTTTGTTAATTATTATTTCACTTCTCTCTTCTTGTTATCTACTATAATAGATCATGAAGTGTGATACTTTGATTGAAAAAAAATTCACAATCAAATCCAAAAACAATTAAAAACATTCATTTATCTAAATTAATATAATTATTGAATAGAAAATAAAACTCAACATTTTTCATATATATTATGTGTTTGGATACAATTGAAACTCATATTAAAAAATATTATTTTAGATAAATGAAATTAAAATAAAAATTATAAAATTATAAACTATTGGTTTTGTTTTGTTTCAATTTTAAAAAATAATTAAATTGTTTTTTCCAAAAAAAATCATAATTAATTACGCTGAAGGCGTGTCCCTATTTGAGCTTTTGAAGCTCTTTTTGTCCCTCAATGGCTACAAAACACAGAGGCGCCCTGTAAGGAACTTTAGTTATCAACAACCATTGATCTGCCAGTCGATCATTCATCCACTACAAATTAAAATTTTGATGTCACGCCTGCAAACAAACTACTTATCGCATTTAATTTTGGATCACATTTGGCAACATAAATATCTAAAATTGCGGTAATGCATTTACTATTGCTTGATAGTCACCATATGTGGATGATAGGGACACCTTTGGTGATCAAATATTTGCTTCTTCGTTAGGGCTTTGTACTAGTCTTCCTGCAAGCTCTCCATACTTTCCTCCTTGGAATCACTGACACCATTTCTATAGAATTTTGAGGTAAATCTCTTCTTCTCATTTCATTAGGATTTTTTGGAAATCATTATGCTTTACCTGGTTGTAAAACTATTTTTCTTTTTTGATGTGCACGTAGGTGGGTGTCATAATATTGTTCTAGAAAATTGTGCACATTTTTCACCCCAACATCATTGACATAAAACATAACTAGCACTTGCACCCCAATGAGGTGCAATGGTTACGCCGATAAGCTGATACACTTTGGTATTATATTCCGAACATGTAGGAGTGGTGCAATTTTTTTTGGGGATGAGCTTATGTGGTCTATGCGATTTGTCTTGAAGACCTATACAACAAAAGGAATGGGGTGGTTAGGTGTGTAGAATAGGCGTTGATGAAGTCAAGTTGTAGAAGCAATTTTAAGCACCATGGGAATTGGGGAGAGATATCGAATGGATAGGGAGGAGAGTTGCATACCTTGTTTTAGGAGAGACATAGTTGTTGTAAGCGTGCCTCCTCTCGCTTCCTTATGATTGCAAATGGATTGGTTTGCATTTTGGAATATCTTTCAAAAGAGAATGGTGGTTGAATGCGAAGATCATTTAATGATTTAACTCTAGATATGGTTGTAAATGTTAGTCCCTGCCTATCTATTTTACCAATATCAATTGTTGCCTTTTGCAATGTTAGTCCTTGAGCTTTATGTATGGTAATAGCCCACGCCATCGTAAGCGATATTTGCCTTCTATTGCCCAAGGAAACAGGTATGATTGGTATGCTCTTAGGGTCATGGTCATTCCATGGGGGTCCACTATAGCTATTGAACCTTGTAACAACATACATGGGAACATCTGGTGGTTTGGAACCAGGGTTGTAAATGATTTCAACAACTTCGCCAAGAGCTCCATTCACCAGGCCTGCTTGTGTCCATATGTTGGATGTGAGCATCATGTGTTGCCCTTTACAAAGCAATACTTCTTTTTCAAGTTGTTCATCATCAGTTGCACTATTTATTCCATGCTTGGTACTTGTCGCAACACTGATTGCAATTGGATGGTTCAATGATTTTAACATTCTTCTATTGTGTAGTCTAACTAAATCGTAGGTAGAAAACAAGTGCATTGAGCTATCAAACTCTTCTTTTTCTCTTGATGTGAGTTGATTGCCTATGCACGTCATTAAGAGTTGCCAATCTGCTTCTGTTGCTTCTACATTCTGTATGTTTTGCAATACTTGACGAAATCTATGTTGTGATGGAGTCTCACCTTGATGACGAAAGACTGTTTGTAAGGTGACAACAGTTGTAAATTGGTTCCACAATGTTTTTGCAGTTGTGTGTGCTGTGTACATAGGTTTGTCCATCATAGGTGGAAGTTGGGCGAGGTCACCAATTAATATTATAGACACTCCACCAAAGTGTAGATGCTGTCGATGTGGGAAAGCCTCACGTAGCCTTTTGTCTATTTTTAGTAGCAACTTTGGACCTATGAAGCTCATCTCATCAATCAAAATATATCTTATATATTTCATATCTTCTTGAAATGTTGTTAATGCCTGTCCTTGTAGTGGGTGCATGTCTTTAATAGGGATCCAAAGCATTGAATGTATAGCTGATGCATGTATATTAAATGCAGCCACCCCTGTAGGAGCTAATGTGAGTAGTTCACTTTTTTGTTGTGGGCTCTTACTTGTGAGAGCTTTTCTTATGCAAGCAATTAGGTACAATTTTCCTGTGCCTGTTGTTCCTTGAACAATCATGTGCAACGGTTTTTTTGAGGAGCATTTACTATGGTCAATGATAATTGTGAGTGCTAGTTTTTGTTGCGATGATAGTGTATACTCTGGCACATCCAAGTTGCTTACCATAGTGTCTTCTTGGCTACATTCCTTTTTCATTGGGATGAAGTGGATGGCAATTTCATGAAGATCTTGGGGTACTGGTAGTTGATCCCATCTATTGTTGTTGTCAAACTCACGCCTACCAAGCATCTCAAGTTCATTTAGGCCGACATTGTTTAAGGGACCCATCTGTGAAAACAATTCCCATTCATTAAGTTCTGTTGTGTCCCTTGTGGAAATCTTTGTATCGCTCTCATCTTCTTCTTCAGTGGGTGCTTCTATTTCGATTGTGCGATTAAGATGCCATACATCATATTTGGTTGCGTTCATTTGCTTCCAATTTGCAATTATTGTATCCTTAGCAAGTCCTACTTCGCCTTCTATGCTTCAAAAATGTTTGTATAATAGTAGCTCACTCTAGCAAAAAGTTTCAAAGTTGTCTGAGTCCTCATTTGGGATGGTATAGAACTTTGGGAAAACATTAACTATCGCTTTTACCTCTCTCTCTTTCCATTTGCATCCTTTGTGCCTTGCAGAATAGGAGAAAGATCTTGCAAATTCGAGTAGTGTTATTGTTTCTATTTCTTGAGGCTGATTAATGTAGGAATGTAGGTAGCTCGTGTGGAGGTGTATTTCATTTGGTTGTCTTGTTATTCGTTGGAACACTTTTCAGCCAGCATTCAAAGATGTGAATGGCCTATTACAAACAACAAGCAGCAATTTTTAAAGCATATGACATGTTTCTTGTGCTCCTATATCACGCTCTGTAACAAGCTCTGGCATAAATTTTAGATATGCTATGATAGTTGGGTCATTTGTTCTCTGGCATGCAGATATTCTTGATAACATATCAATACAAGACTCAGATGTTCTTTCTGCTTTTGATGCATACTTTGCAATGTATTTTAGTACAAGTGCTTGTGAGATAACTGGTTGGCAATCTATGTTGGCTCTCCATATCAAAAGCATTTCTAGATTGTGTATGTTTAGCCTATCATCATTCCTTGTAGGTCCATATTCTTTTTTGCCATTATCGTCACATGAAAAGGTAGATACAGCTTGTTCTTTCCATGGAGCTTTGTATCGACATTGTAGTTGTTTCCCCTTTTTGCATAAGCATGTCCCCTCTCCGCATTTTGTGTGCCTCTGTACACGGTTGATTATCTCTTCATAGTCATGAGAGGGATTTATAGCTAATAGCTGAGCTGTGTCTAGCAAGCATGGGTCATCGTGTTGGGGACGATAGACAAGGTTGTTTCTATGTGAAGCAGGACGAGGGTTCCAAGCACATACATACCTGTCGAAGAATTTCCTTGCCTATTCAACTTCTATGTTGTTCTCCCAATCAAGTTTATCCATGTCTGGTGCATTTTCAAGCCAAAGGAATCCATGCACATGTGCAGTTCCTCGATGCTACCATTCATATCTATACCAATAATCTTTTACACCAAAAAAATTTTGGATGACCTCTTCACAGAAGATTGTAAATCGTTGGTGGAGATATAATGGTGTGGTGTGGGGGTTATTGATTACATTGTCAAGATGTTGTTTATTTGTCTGCATCTCCATTGCTATGTCATTTGAAAGCAATCGTTGTAGGTCCGGCCACTTTGTGTCTGCTGCACTCAATGTGAAAAATAGAGTGGGAGACCCTATTTGGTTAATCATATTGGTTAGCTCATAACGAATCTTGTTCTAATATGGTCTTGTGCCTCGCATTGAAGAGCCAAAGTGCATGAGTTCTTCAGCTAATTGTGTGTCAGGGAGGCTTTTCAAGTGTGCATGAAGACTTTCAATAGTTGTCAGGATGTTTTCTTCTGCATTTTTTTTGATGAAAATTGCTGTAAGCCCTTGGCTATGATGTCACAACATAAGATTGAACATAAAATATCAAAACCTTGGATGCCTTCCAAACTTCTGGTCATGGAACCTTACCAAGTGTAGTGCATACTCGTGCATTCGGACTTCCCTACTCCATGGTTGCATTTGTAGTGCAACCCCATTGGGGAAGAGGGTTGGGAATGCCATATCAAGCAAGCCTTCAGTATTGTATTCATTTATTGGTGATGATTTCATTTCAGGCCAATCTATAGTGCTATTTGTATTGTCCTCAAGGTCTAGTGCTTGCTTAATAATTTCTAGTTCACGGCGTCTATTTGGCAACTTAGCCATGAATGATGATGTGTGTACTATGTTATCCTTAATTTCATCTTCATCAATGGTGTTCCAATTATTTGGCACCCCTGCACACTCGTTAGTTTCAATGGTGTGCAACATGCTTGAAATATCTGTGCTAACTTCAGGAATTTGAGCCAAACCATCAACACTTATGGACACATCATTATAGTATGGGTCATATTTCACTTTGTATTGCAATGCATCTATGATGTGAAGTATACTTACATAACAATCATAGAAATGGCCTTCTGTATGCAGTCTTCGAACTATGAGCACATCCAAGTCTTCTATCCTTCGAGGGAGAACTTTTGCAATGTTTTTGATATCTTGTGGGAAGCTAATTGTGTGACTGCTATATTTATATTGCCCTCCAGGTGCATGGGCTACTTGTAATACTGGGTTAACTCTAGCAATGAGCATTTCCTCCACTTGGGTTAGTATTCTGAGCACATCAGGTTGTTCTCCTGGGTCCATGTTGTTGAGTGAGGATAATCGATGTATACCTCTCTCATTGAAACATCTTTTGTAAGTAGCATGGGGGTCGGATGAATGAAGAAGCATCCCTGGGTAGTTTTCCTTGCATATAATGCATGTTTTCCTATTGGAAAGTGCATCTATTTTTTGTCGAAATCCTTTCATTATTTTAATGAAGCTAGTAGTTGTGTTGAATGATGTTCGATCTTCTAGGTCCTGTTCTATTTGCAATAGTGGAGCTTGCCATGCTTGTTTCTCCAAACGTTTAATGCATTTATTTGTAGTTATTTCCTCTCTATGATGAGCATAGTAATCATGGTTTTTCTCACGATCTCGTAGTCTTTGTGCTTCTATTTGGCGGGGGTCGATATGGATGGTGTGCAAATTTTTAATCTATCTTCGGGTTGCAATTGCTTCTTTATGCCTAGCATAGTAATCTTGATTTCTTTTTCGAGTTTGTTGTCTTCTAATCTCTACTTATTTCAAGCTAGCTTGACTTGTCTCGGGGGAGGGGTCGTCCATCTGTACTGTGGGAGTGCAAGGCTGAATTAGTAATAAGAGAAGCACAAACATACTCAAACAACTATATGTGAGATGAACACAACATATCTAAAGCTTACAATGCTTAAAGAAGAATGTTTAAAATTCATGTATCTACATATGTTAAAACAGAAAATAAAAAATAAAAAAATGACATATTCAAGTCATAATTTATAGAACTAATCTCTATTAAAGTGTAGTTTTAAGATAGTTGTAGATTCCACATATATATAGACATGAGCAAATAGATATAAGCAAGTAGATTCATGAGTGCTGCAATGCTAGGAGTAGACTCCACATATATATAGACATAAGAAAATAGATACAGATTGTTACATTTGTTTTATTGAGATATTATTGTTACAGTTATAGTTGAAACACATAGTATTGAAGCTTGGAGTGGAAATATAATTTTATAAGAGTCATATACATGACATGAATTGGGAAATGTAAACCTAGCAACTTATATATTTCTATCTGTAGGTAGACGTGGCACATGTGGTTAGATATTTGAATACATTCTTTTGCCTGAACAAAACTATCAACTATAATTTTATAAGAGTCATATACAAGACGTGTTGGGAAATGTAAACTTAGCAGCTTAGATCAACTATAATTTTATAAGAGTCACTACACATTTCTTTGATCTTGGAAAGTAAGATGTTGCTCTCTGGAATGAAGTCAACTTGCTCAACCTTTGTGATAGTTGCCTTCAAGCGTTCTTCATTATTGTATGTTTCATTTCTACATGTCAAAGTGAACAAGTATTTTTTGTTCAACACGTCTCTAATTACCTATTGAGTATCCCTTTCTATGTCATCCTCAAGCTGTAGAGAGTATAGCTTTTCCGTAGACATTCCCATGAGTTCTGTTGCTGCTTCGTCGAATGCAACTGCCCATAGCATATCTGTGTGGTCTTGTAACCTTATTTGTAGTATGTACCTATAATTACAAGAGGTACATGCTACATGACCCTTTGAGCAAAACCACTTTCCATCTTCAGTCTGCACCAATCTTTTCTTGCACTGTTTTCCTGATAATTCATTAGGGCATGCTGGATAGCAGAATGATTCATATTTGATGGACAACAATGTTGAATTTATTGTACATTGGAGATGGTGCACTCTATGAGGAATTTGTTCTTGAACATCCCTAATTGTTATTATAGTGACAGGCATAGATGGGCTACTAAACTTTGTTGAAGGTGATAGAATATTAGCCCCACTTTGTTTGAACCAATTTTGTAGTTGTTGTGTCTCTTGTATGTCAAGGTCTATAAATAAATTTGTATTACTTGATGTACTCAACACCTTTCCATTGTACTCGCAAACTTGTCCATTTTTAATAGTGAGAACAGTTGTTTCTTGTAGGTGATACTTGTCTTGAAGATGACCACCTTCCTTCTCTGCCATCGTGCCCCATAGAGTGATATCTATAGTTGCCCCAATCATGTCTAACAAGGATATTGTGCACCTTAGGACCTCTATCCCATCTCTTCTCCTTACTATGGAGCTTGGGCTAACACAAGTGACAACTCCAATAACATCAGTAGTTGAGTTGCTACTCTTCTTTGCAAGTTCATTGATAAGTGTAAATGAGAATACGTGTTTTGGAATAGAGTTGTCATCTTCACAAGGAGTGACCTTTGACTCTACCACTAAGGAAATTTCTAGCCCACTATTTAACCTATTGTAAAGCTTATTAGCAACCTTTATTGCACCACCAGAAAATGTATAGGTTTTCCCAATAGTAATATTTTGATAATGAAGGTCAACAACTTCATTGAAACAAGTCACACGTGTTTCAGTCCCTTCTCTGTCAATGATTTCAAAGGTGAAAACTTGACCAGTACCTTTTTGGGTATTGTACCTGTGGATATCCTTTTTTGCAGTCACGCGACCTTTAACAGTCCATCTTGGTTGAAAAGGATTCAAACTTTTAATAGGTGTAATTGTGGCTGGTGCTTCCATTCTACTCCTAGAACGATTCACACCAAATAATCTTCTCACATGAGTTGACACTCTAGCAGCGCTAATTGTATCAGGCTCTGCATGTGGCTCTGTAGATTTTCCCATTTCCTTTTCTATATGGTGCTCTTGTTCAATATAAAATGAAGTAGGATGACTAATTATAGCCTGGTTTGTACAAACAATCTCAAGGTTCACAATGACAATCCACCTATACATTTGGAAGACAAGAGTAAGAATTACTAATACAAGGAAGAAGCTAAAAGGTTAATAATGATTTTTTTATGGGAATTTTTGGATTCCTTTACTCACCGAGACCCGCTTGGTCTGGGGCAATTATATTTTGTCATTCGTATTATGGATCCAACCATAATTTCACCAGATTCTATGCAATGATTGTACTTCTAAGGCAAAGATGCTTTTTGTTTGTAGGCCCCATCAGATATTTCTACCTTGTAGCGGTTGTTACATTCATGGCCATGGCCGAAGTTTGAAATAGACAAAATTTGCACATTAGGTTTGAACCCTTAATTCCCATCATGGATAAGTTTAATTGCATTTGTGGTTAATATTGTAGCCATGGTCTATGGAAGTTGACTAACCCTGCAAAAGTACATTACATGTAAGATAGTGTTTGCATACAATTGGCAGAGGTTCTTGTTTTAGAAAGCATAGACCTCAACATAATGTTGAGCATAAGAATACACAAGTGGAGCACATCATTTGCAAAAGAAAAGGGAAAATGCGAGGAGGAATATTTTTCCTCAATATGTACTATAAGATATATTCAATAAAATTAGTGCTATGAAGATCAATATGCACAAGGGTGCTACAATGTAAACATAATATATAACTATATTCAACATTGAATATTTCAAAGGGTTTGAAAGAAGCATATATATGACTATGGTACTTCACATAGCTAAGTGTTGCAAGAGTGAATATTTACAATAATGATCAAATATATCATCATTTTGAGTAGCATTCCAATATATATTTGGTAGACTCAAGGTTATAGTTCAAGATAATATTCAAAATAAGGGGACACAAATATTAGAATAAGTTATATTCATTAAAATTAGAACTATAAAGATCAATATGTACAATGGCATTACAATGTAAACTTAATATATAACAACTAAGGGTTCAAATATAAGGTCGACCACTAAATCCATTTCGCTCCACATATAGCTATTTTGAGATCCTCATATGGTTTCACAAAAAAACATCTACTATGTATCATACTAGTAATCTTGATCGACATATTGAAAAAGTAACTACCTTCCAAGAAGTTAGTTGAACTTCTTAGACCATATATCACTCAATAAATCTTGGAATTCATGCTTTAGTTCAAATGCATTGGCCACTCCATAATATTGACAATACTTCAATTCATGCAGGAAACCATAAAATAGCTCAAGAGCTTCATAGGTCGCATGGAATTTTCGGACAACTTCTTGCACCAATTCAACTTCATGATCCTCCACATTGCTTAAATCTTGGTTTGTCTGCATAGCGTCTTCAAAAATTTCACGACAACTTGTCAAGACATTGTTTGAAAGAGCATCAAAATTATGGTGGGGGAAACCCAACCAATCCATAGATGTTGAGTCAGTTGCTGATAGAGGTAACTCATGGGTTTGTGGTGAGGGTGCATTGGAAGTAGAACCACTACTTGAAATAGTAATGACATCTTCAAGTGCTCGTGCATTAGCCATATCCTGAAACTATAATTCAAAATAGAGATGCTACTATTAAAAACAATTGTTATTAACAAGGGCATAGGTATTGACTAAGACCCAAACTACAAGCATAAATAAGTATAAAATGTTGTATGAATTTTCTTTTTTGATGGACTATTTTAAAATGAGTAAAAACTTTAACGTATTCATACAAATGGAGAGTGAAGGTGTAATTTCCTTTAATATTATATAATAAATTAATGTAATATTATTCTGTAATTATAATACATTATTATGAATAGCAATACTAATATTAAAAAACAATTGTCATTAACAAGGGCACAGGTATTGACTAAGACCCAAATTACAAGCATAAATAAGTCTAAAATGTTCTATGATTTTTTTTTTTTGATGGACTATTTTTAAATGAATAAAAACTTTAACATATTCAAACAACTAGAGAGCGAAAGTCTAATTTTCTTTAATATTATATGATTAATTAATATAATATTATTTTTGTAATCATAATAAAGTAATATGAATAGTTTTTTGTAATTACAATATTATATATCAATTAACATTATATTATTTTGTAGTTATCATTAAAAAAGCCTATTGACTAAATATATTTATTGATTTGACAATTTGAAATAAACAAAATAGTTATATTTACATAAATAAAATATTATAAATACTATATAGTAAATTAATATAATATTATAAATATTTAAATTGTATTAAATACTATATAGTAAATTAATATAATATTATTTTGTAATTATTAAAAAATATACATTCTAGTTAATAAATATAATTAAATTTGTAAATAATAATATAATATTATTTTTTAATTATAATAAATTATTATGAAAGATGGAAAAACTTAAATTTCTCGCAACTTTTGGTTTTTAATTTTTACGAATTTTTAAAATTTGCTATCAAATTTTTAAATATTTCTAAGAGGCTCTATGAATTTTTGTTTTGATGGACTATTTTTAAATGAAATAAAAACTTTAACGGTATTCATACAACTATAGAGTGAAAGTGTAAGACTTTTAAATTATTAATTAATATAAGAAATTATTTAAATTGTATTAAATAATATATAGTAAATTAATTTAATATTATTGTGTAATATTTAAAAAATATACATTCTAGTTAATAAATATAATTATATTTGTAAATAATGTATGG
>VDFB02107131.1:0-17316 GCA_007258455.2 Sequoia sempervirens
TAGGAACATAATAAGATAGTTTGCAAGAATCAAAATCCCTTTGTGAGATTTACAAATGTGGATGTTCTTGACAAAATTGTTTATACAAAATTATTTGGCTGCATTCCAAAAAATGTTTAGGAAGCGGTGTACGATCTCTATTGCCAATTTGTAACTTTAAAAAATCCTTTACGTTCGGTGATACTCTAGAGTGAGAATTCCAATATTGTTCAATAAATGCATCTTTAAATTATCGGTTAGCTTTTTATCAACATGTGGAAGCCTCCAACTAAAATCCCACATATCATTTTGAAGAGCACTATCGAGTCTTCTTCTTCTTGATAGTGCTCTATTCAATGTTTTATGATTTAAGTTAAAATCAATACAAGTTTGTCTCATTAAATGAGCATTTTTCAAATGATGGCTTACTAGTGAGGTTGTGATCACTCTTCAAGCAGCCCTTTTATCTTTTTCCTTGATAGTCTTTCCAATAGAGGCTAGAGCATTAAAAATATTTTTTACAATAAGACTATTTTTTTCTGATTTTTTTGTGAGACAAATCTTCAATTTTTTTAATAATGGTCTCATTTTGTAAATCTTAAGTAATTGCACAAAAAATTGGCATTGTTCGGTTAATGTCTTATTGGAAAAGAATTCATTGAACAATTTCATAGCCCAAAAATGAACCGTTCGTTGTGACTTTTTCCCTTCTAGATTATCAATTATGTTCTCATCTATTTCAACCAACCATTTAGGGGTTCTTTTGTAATTAGGTGTTGCATAAGGTTCATTTTCAACATTTTCATTTTCAACCACATTTTCATTTTCAACATTTTCAAAAACAACTCCATTTTGAATATCATTTTCAACATTTTCATTCTCAATGTTGTTCACATTTTCATTTTCAATTGGCACATTTTCAATTTCAATGTTTTCATTTTCAATTTGAATATGATGTTCAATATTTTCAATTCCTATTTCGTCTTCACTTGAATTAACATTCAATGGTTCAGAAGAAGCTTCAATTTGAATATTTTGCATACCTTGTCTTCTTTTCCTATGACTTTCTCTATCTTTTTCTCTATTTGCTTCAATTTGTTCTGTTGTAAGTTTCCTTTTACCTTTTCTCTTACATCGACTGCTGCTCCCCATTGCACAAACAAAAAAACACACACAAATGATTTGAATTCTACAAAAAGTGTAAGAGAATATTTGAAAAGCTGAATTTTAGCAGATGTAGATAAGAATCACAAGATTTTCGCGACAAAAAGAATGTAGGGACCGTTGAAATACTCAAAACGGTCCCTTTTTTGTTTTTTATATTACGTTCAAAATGGATATCCGTTATTAAACGGATATCCATTTCAAAATGGATATCCATTATGTGATCTAATTGACATGGCCCTGAGTCTTAACAATTCACACATGGCAAACAAATATCCATCTAATATAGACGAATATCTGTCACCTCTAGTGTTATTAGAATGTCATATGTTATATAATATATATCATATATCAATATATAATATATATTATATATTAGTATATAATATATATTATATATTAGTATATAATATATATTATATATTAGTATATAATATATATTATATATTATATTTTAATACATAATATATATTATATATTATCTTTTAATACATAATATATATTATATATTATCTTTTAATACATAATATATATTATATATTATCTTTTAATACATAATATATATTATATATTATATTTTAATATATATTGTTGCTCGTCCAAGTGTATAACACACTAACACAAACAATGGATATCTGTCACCTCTGTTATTACGTATCACATGTTATATATTTTTCTGCTTGTCCAAGTGTGTAAACCACTAATACACAAAATGGATATTTGAAAATAATGGATATCTGATACTAACGGATATTCATTTTTTGAAATTTAAGAATTATAATTTCTTTTGACATATGATATATATTTATTATATATTAATATTTATTATGTATTAATATATATATATATTGATATTATATTAATATATAATATATATTCATATATTATTATATATATTAATATATATAGTATATATTAATATTATATTAATATATATAGTATATATTAATATCATATTAATATATTTAATATAATAAATAAATAATATATAGTATCCCTTTCTATAAACCCTACACCCTCTCCCACTCTACCACCCTCTCCCACCCTCTCCCCCACCTTCTGCCACTCTCCCACCCTCTCTCTCACCCTCTCCTACCCCCTCGCACCCTCTCTCACCTTCTCCTACCCTTTCCCACCCTCTCTCCCACTCTAGAATATAAATAATATATATTATATATAATATATACTATAGTATATTTTATATATAATATATACTATAGTATATATTATATATGATATATACTATAATATATATAATATATAATGTAATGTATTTAATATATATTATATATTATATAATATATATAGTATATTTATATGTAATAAATTTATAATTTAAAAAAAGGACATCCGTTCTAAATGGATATCCGTTATTAACTACTTTGGATATTGATGCCCTATGAAAAATCAATATGGTGTTGCATAACGGATATCCGATATTAACGGATATCTATTTTGTTCTCTCCTTTTCAAATGAAGACAATGTATTCATAATATATAATATAGTATATAGTATATAAATTAAAATAATATATATAATATATATTTTATATTATATATTATATATTATAATATATTATATATATACAATAAATTTATGATATAATAAATGGATATCCATTAATAACGGATATCCGTTTCTTTGAGGACTTTATAACGTGAATTCTTCCTCATTTTCATGAACCAGTCCTCATTTTGGCGACACAATAGTCGAGTAGTGACCTCCAACAACCTCCAGGTATGTTTTTTTTGCATTTTTTCAATTTTTTTTGCTAATTAGTGATAAATTTAAGTTTTTTTTGTATTCTTTGTAGAATTTTTGAATTTTTTCATTTCTATTTAAAGTTACAACAAAATTTCAAACCCTAGTTAGTGAAAAACAAAAAAAAACATCAAAAAAAAAAATGGAACCTTTATTACTAGAAAAAATCCATAAATTTGAACCTAGCACACTAAACAAACATAAAATAGAACTTTCATTACCTCCTTTCTCCATTTTTTAAAACTGTTTTACATTCTTGTCTATTTTTCATTATTCTTTTTTATCACTTATTTTCATTTTTCTTAAATTCTTGCTTTGTTTATTATTTTTAAATTAGAATTTCTTTGCTAAACAATTTGTTTTTTAATTTTTAATTGTTTTGACTCTCTTCAGCTCTCAAAATAGAAAAGATCCTTGTTTTCCAATTCTTGGTGAATCTGGATCCATTGTTAGTATTGACTAGACAAAACTTGTCCCTGCAGCTATAGAGAAATGGGTGAAGTGAATGGGTAATAATCAATGTGCTATGCAGGAGGCTATTATATTTAATCATATACAAATGATAGCCTCTGGCACATCCCATCGATTATTACCCATTAACTTTTCCCATTTACCTATAGTTGCGGGGACAAGTTTTTGTTTAACTAACTATGTATACAGATTCACTTAGTATTGGCAATTTAGAGAGAAACACTTCCACCTTTGTTGAATCAATTTGGAGCTTAACACTTCCACATTGCAATGAGGTAAAAATTTAATGTATTTTTAAATGAGATTCCACATCACTTGAACAATTATTTGTTTTCCATTTACACGTCTTAGGCATAAATGAGCTTTACACATTTTTTCATTTGTATTCAATTAAGT
This sequence comes from Sequoia sempervirens, assembly GCA_007258455.2. Lineage (NCBI taxonomy): Eukaryota > Viridiplantae > Streptophyta > Pinopsida > Cupressales > Cupressaceae > Sequoia > Sequoia sempervirens. The sequence continues at coordinate 3,773 of VDFB02107131.1, forward strand.
CATTTATATTGAATGGTTTAAGGGGATTTTAAACATGTATCTTACATTTTTCAATTACAAATTTAATGTAGGTTCACTTATATCTAAATCATGGATCCATGCCCTCTAGCTCCAACCACTCCACCTCCACCCACTCCACCTCGAAAGCCCCCACCTCCACCACTTGCACCCGATGGTGCTTGCTTTCGAGAACAAGTCGATGTGAATGTTAGAACCATTCAGGATCAAGTTAACGCTATTCAAAATGAAGAATGTGTTCACCCATTATTGAGGTGTTTTGCATCAAAAATGCAAATTGTTGTTGATGTGTGTAGGTCCTTGGAAGTGGACTTAGACGAGCATCAACGATGGCTAGAGGAAAGGAGACAGTCCCAATCTAAAGAGGAAAACACAAAAAAATGAATAGATGCAACTGAGAGCCGCAAAATTTTATTAAGACAATGATCTTATATTTATTAAAAAATTGATCTTCGATGGATATTTTATAAATAATTTTGTTGGATGGATATTTTATAAAGAATTTGGTTGGATGGATATTTTTAGTGTTGAATTTATGAATATTTAATAGTATAATGACGAGACAAAAAATTAGTAATACATATTAAATAATCTATTAATTTAGTGTTTGTTAATGTATATAGTGTGTATATATAGTGTTTATTCATGCATCATGGTTGACTGATGACTTATTTGTTGATCATAATCATTGCATAGATTTCACATGAACAATCTAATTAACATGTATCTTGATGTCTCCTAAGGATTTTGTTTGAAAGTTACATAATGCTCTTGTTTATGTACCATGATTGGAAGATAGTGATTCTTATTCATGATGATTTTATGGTATTTTACATGAATGATCTAATGACATGTTATTAAACTTGAAGGTTTTAATGGCATGAATGTTGAATTGAGTTGTAATGGTTTTGTTTGATGGTTGTATCACTTCTTCTTCTAGAGCCCATCCCAACATGGGAAAAAACTCTTCCTCTCAATTCTCTCTCCCTCTCTCTTAGGTCTCTCCCTCTCCATCACTCTCTCCATCACACTCTCCATCTCAAATCTTCGTCTATCTCTCCCTCTCACTCTCAGGTCGCTCCCACCCCTCTCTCTCTCTCTCTCCCTCCCTCTCTCTCTCTCTCTCCCCCTCTACTCTTAGGCCCCCTCTATCTCTCTCAAGTCTCTCTCTTGGACTCTCTCGCTCCCTTTCTCTCTCTCCATATCAAGACTCTCTCTTCCTCTGTCCCACCCTCTCTCCATCTCCCTCTCAAGACTCTCTCTCTCTCTCTCCCTCCTTCATTCCCTCTCTCCCTCCAAACTATATATCTCTCTCTCTCCTTCCCTCTACACCTCCCTCTCTCCCCCCTCTCTCTCTCCCTCTTAGCTCTCTCTCCCCATCCCTCTCAGGTCTTTCACTCCCACTTCTAAGGTCTTTCTCTATCCCTCTTTCTCAAGTCCCTCCCACACACACACTCTCTCTCTCTTTCTTGTGAATTGGCCGCACATCAATAATTTTGTTAGCGGTGGTACATTTCCTTGGTGTTATTAATATTTAGGTGCTTTTAAGTTTTCTCTACAACTCATCTTCCTTGGTGGGAAAATTGATGGGAGATCTTGTCATTATTAATATTTAGCTGCTTTTAAGCTTTCTTTAAGCATTTATAAGGCCATACGAGTTATATTTCAAATCCTGCCATTATTGCAAGTGATGGGAAATCTATCTAATAATAGTGTTACCTGATATAGGATATGATTGATGTGACAACCTTTTTCTAATTCTACAAAGAAAAAGCCCGCCTCATTTTCAAAGGGAGACAATGTATTCAATATATTATATAATATATAATATATATTACATAATATATATTATATATATAATATATATTAAATATATTATATTATATATTATATAATATATATTAAATATATTATATATTATATTATATAATATATAATATATATTGTATTTCATATATATTATATAATATATTATAAGACCTCCCTCTCTCCCACTATCTCTCTCTCTCTCTCTCTCTCCCTCTCAGCTCTCTCTCCCCATCCCTCTCAGGTCTTTCACTCCCACTTCTAAGGTCTTTCTCTCTCCCTCTCTCTCAAGTCCCCCCATTCCCTCTCTCTCTCTCTCTCTCTCTCTCTCTTTCTTGTGAATTGGCCGCACATCAATAAATATATAATATATACTATGTATTAAATATATAATATAATATAATATATAATATTTCATATATATACTTTATGCTATATATAATAATTAATATATATACTATATATAATATATAGTATACTATACAAAAAATATATACTATGTAGTATAATATAATAATATAATATATATAACATAATATTATATATTATAATAATGTAATATAATAATATATGTTATATATTATATTATTATATATATTATAATATTATATATATTAATATATAATATAATAATATATATTAATATATAATATAATAATATTATATAATATAATAATACATAATATTATATATTTATGTATTATAAATAATATTAAAATTATAATTAACAGATATCCGTTCAAGATTTGGTTTGGGCCAGAAAGTCAACCCAAAAAACGTGTTTTTCAGAGTTTGTTTAGTTTTTCAAAGTTTTCCCTTATGGCTGATGGCTTTTTTTGACTCAATTTTCATCAAACGAAAAGGGTTTATAGAAAAAATTGTCAGCTTTCCACCAATATAACTTTTGCCTTATTTTGAATTAAATAAATAACTATTATTGATTACCTAAAGTCCTAATTGATAGGTTGATTGAAAAACTTCTATAACTTTCAAACTACTTAACATTTTTTGAATCTACAAGATGCACCACATTCTATGCTTTGCCTACTATAGGATAAAAAATAATTTGAATTTCATAATTTTTTGACCAAGTTATGGTGGTCAGACACAGACGTTTTAATAATTTTGAAAATTTCTAGTAAAAATATCATAACTAATTATTTATGTGGAAAAAAATTACAAATTTTTTTTTGCCACATCTGGACATGTGTCCTCTACTTATATTTAAAAAATTAGAAAAAATATTATGTTTTTCTTGTACTTAGGGTGGTTAGACACACTTGCTTCTTATCTTTTTCCTGAAAATTTAGTACCATTGCATTGAAATTTCAAATTTTCTCGAAACAAATTTACTTTTTTTCCAAAAAAGGACTAGTAGCCTAGAAACTACATTCAATTTGCTACAACTTTTGTTCTTACATATTTTTCAAATTTTGTTACTATTCAAATTTTTATGTCAAGTTGCCTAACTCTGATTTTCTAAATTTTCATCGCCACTTAGAGGCCTAGTTTGGACACCCATGATCCTGCACATACCTATGCAACAAATCTCTTATAATTAGTCAACATTACAAATACATCGCAAAGTAAGATAACAATATGGAATTTAAAAAACTAAGCAAGTAGATATATTACCTGGTTGAACTAGATTTGATATGTGGTCAAAGTCGTCCAATGATTCCATTTGTGTTAGTTCCAAGTCATCAGATGGAGGGCGATACGTGTGAAGTGGGATAAAATAAATTGTCAACCATTTGTCAACCCACTACCCTGACTCACAATCATTCCAGGTTTGCATTGTACATGAAGAACAAAATCATGTCATCTTCCATGTATCGATACTCCATGAACTTGCATTTGAGCTAAGGAAAGAGTGTAGTTCACTCGATCCTGTTAGTGTACAAAAATCCTCATATAGTGCAATGTTAGTATCATCCATCAACCAAAATAATCTACGAACTAAAGATGTACATACCTGGACCCATCAAAGCATTACACCACTTGATGATTGATTTTGCATCTGTCAACTTTGCACTGACTTTATACTTTAACTCTTCTCATGCTAATGCTCTTTTCATGCATGCTCCCCCTTTCCATGCCCGACCTCACAAAAGTTCCACATATGCTGAACACCTGTAATGACATGCACCATGCACAACCAGTAGAACATGCATGAGTTCTTGAACTGTGCTGCACAGTTATTTGACCATATTATATGCCGACTGTATGCTATGCCCCTTTGAGCCAAATCATTGTAGAACATCTAGAAGTAGCCTTGCATGAACTCTGGAGAATGTGTGTGATCATCACTAATATAAAAATGATACTCCCTCAATACCTTCTGTAGACATGTAAAATTAACATTATGCATTTGATTGGATTCAGTCAAATTAGATGTCGCATTAGGACCATTCATCAATTAATCAGGTGCACTTTCATCCATTCATTAAATAATCTCATTTCCTAAAGGTCATTTATCAAATAAACATTTATCATTCAACCTTCATCTTGCATCATTTATTTAATTAAATAAATCAGGAATTCATTTAAATCAAATCTAAATCATATTCCATCATTTTTCTAATTCAAATAAATTAGTTATCAAAGTCTTAAAAGTCAACTCACCTAATCGACATTAAATCGGCATAATCATCATCTATTTAATCTAACCAGTTAAATGTTAATCCAATCCCTTGCACATATAAAATCAATTTGATTTATTAAAACACCTCATTTCCCTCAACATGACAAGTCAAACATTGCATTTATTGTTGTTTTCTTGTCCCCCTCTCAAATTTATTGCAAATTCAAATTCAAATTCTCTCCCTCTCATGGGCACTCTTCCCAAATCTTGCACAACCATTGACCTATCATCATTTGACAGAAGTGTCCGTCTTCTCATTGGAGGATCTTTGGTCCCACATTCACCATCTTGTAATCTCTCATCAACAAAATCTATAAATAAGGCCTTCATTCTCATTCATGGATCACAATTTTATCCCAAGGGTTGCCTCTCCTTGGTTTGTAATCTTGTTTCATCTCCATTTGCGCATTTCATCATCATTTAGCCTTCATTGATCAAGGGGTTGGGGAAAGGTTCACTAGCACATGTGACACCAATCCAACATGGAATAGGTGATTATCTTACTTTTGAAATGTCTTCTTGATGTTGTTTTGTTATTTGTGGCATTTCTTTAGCATAGATATTTTATTTCATGGAGGTATTTGCAGATTTGTGTGTTTAGACTAACCTTTCTAATAAGTATTTGAAGTTGGTCTTACATGCAGATTTAGGGTACTTCATCTTGGCGCTAGAAGGAGGGCATGAACCTCCGACCACCATCAATGCTTATCTATGTTTGTTTATGCTTTTATTCTTCAAGCTTTTGATCAAGTACAGATTTGTGTTTGCATTTTTAAGTTTGAGTAGATTTATAGTTACTGATTTTCAAGTGTAAGGCCATTATATTCCTATTTAGGATATCACATAAAGAGAAGGGAAATACAATCTCCAAAGCAATAGACCTCTTTCCTATCTCCAAGAGCTTACAATAACCAATATAGCATGTGATGTAGAAATGGTATGTCAGTATTACAATCAGAAATTCCTGAACCAGCCAAGTTAATAATCACTTGAATGTTTGTTTCTGTTGTTAATCTGATATTCTAATGCCAGATTTATCACAAATGCACCTTAGTATTTAACTATGGTATCTTAGGCCTAAATAATGTGCACTTTATTGATACTCATGGGCTTTGTTGATATTGGACTTCAGAATTAGCACTGTGTGTATAGCCTAGTCAAGGTTGTTCACGTGGCCCCTAAGCATGGCAGAATTGAATCTTTTCTTCATGTGTTGTATGAATGTCTGTAACCTTTTCCAAAGCTTCCATTTGCACGCAGGTAGTAAGGACGCTGGTAAAAGGTCCTGTAATCAACACATTCTGTAAGGTAGTCTCTGATCGAGACATCTTGTCATTGGTAGATTCAAAAAATAGCTATGTTTTTATTTATAAGTTTATCCTGACAAAGGTTCAGAATTTGTCTTCGCACCTGCCATTCACATCCTTTTTTTTTGGAAAGCCTTTTTGAACTGAATTTTAGCGCCTTTCTTTAAATCAATCAACTGCATGTGTGAACTTTTAATTATCGTTGTTGAGAGGTGCCTGTGGATAAATTATTATGTCTTTTCAAATCCACACATTGCCAAATGTTGTGGAGTTTGGCCTGTGACCTGCCAATTGCATTTTTCTGAAAGATTCTAAAGCCTCTTTGATAAAACCATCTTTCGCATATCCTGCAAACGTGGCAGTCCATGAGTCCACTTTTCTTTGGAGCGTTCTGTGAAACTATACACGTGCTTTGTCTATGCATCCACATTTTGCATATAGGTCTACCTGCCCACTTGCAACTACAACATATGACATCTCTTGAGGCATTCTATCAAATAGTCCGCACGCCTTGTCTATGCTTCCAGATTTTGTCAAAACAGTTCTAATGTCTTGTCTATGCTTTCATAGATCACATTTGCTTAAAATTTTTTAAAGCCTCTTGCAAATTTGTGCTTGCCTCTTGCTGTAAGATTCTTTTCTTAATTGCTTTCCAGAGATGTTACAACCACATACCAAAATGCGTGAGAGAACGCAGCACCATAGATGCATAGCAATGACAGTCTGTCACGGCAAAATGGTGCCACAAATACCTTTGAAAGACAGCAATCACATCACAAGTCTTCAAAAAAGAAGTTAGATATGTTTCATATCACAGAATGATGGAAAGGTTGGTAGAGGCGGCATAGTAGAAGCATAAATAACGTCAATAGTAGTTAAAGCAATCTGAAATGAGCAGAAATAATGTCAATAGCAGTTAAAGCAATCTGAAATGAGTTAACTTGTGCCTCGGCATTGGGAAGAATCCTGGAACGCATTAAATATCTGAATGTTCATTGCATTTACATTTGCTATGATTATCATTGAAAGTTTCTTAGCTCCTGTCCACATCGTGACTATTAGCATTGACCATTGCCATTGATGGCATTCCTTTTTTATTTGCATTCAAATGAAATCTATTTGACATAATTTTCAAAATCATTAGGCAGTGGGACAGGAATGTATTTGATCTTTTTCTTTTTGTGAAGGTGCTGAAAATAAACTTTTTTCTTTGACATAGGGAATATCAACTAACAAGCTTTCAATTGTATATGCCCTTAATGAAGGTTATTAGCAATTGATTTAATTTGGTTGAGTACAGTTTAGTGATTCATAATCCAATATTCTCTCATTTTAGATGCTTAGTAATTTTATAATAAATGTCATAATGTTATGTTATCACATTTATTATGATCATTTTTGATAACCCACATTTGAGATGATTATTACATTTGAGGTTATGATTGTCACATTTGAAATTGAAGAGAATACTTTTGAGAGATTTTTTTTTTCTCTTTTAAGTTGATTTTTAACAAATGTGATGCCTTCTCAAAATAGGATCATTAATGACTTATTTATAAACCTTCCTTTTTGTTATCATCACATAGAAACATGTTATTGTTTGAAGTTAAATCAAAATAAGTTGGATTCTCACATAAATTGTCTTTTTTGTTTATAGGTACAAAGGAAAGGCGAAGGAAAAAAGGTACAAAGCGAAGGAGGAGGCTAGCAAACGAAAACGAAAGGAGGGGAATTTTTTTTTTGAAAACACAAAGTGTTTTTTAACACTTTAAGTGTTTGATCAACACTACTTCACGAAGTTGTTTATCTTTTTTTAAGTTTTAGAACGTTAATTTTCATTTGGGTCTAAAGAAGCGAACAATTCTAATTTTTCATTGCAAAAGGGGCCAAATGAATCTTAGGACAAACTCACTAGGCTTTGTTTGAGGTTAAGAATTGAACAATCAAAACTCACACTTCATTTTGGTGCTTAAAACGAACTCACAATTGCTTTGAAGGCCATAAAATGAACAAGTGCTTGAATTGTGTGATTTTGTCTTTTGAGTGCGTATACTCTCCCCGCTAGCTTAGATGCGATCTAGGAGTGAAAAGAGAAACACTCAAAATACATTTTATTCTTTGAAACACTTGAGTTGACGTAAAAATTGAACATCTTGTCTTGCCGGTGTGAGTAGGATCATTTTACCCCGGCGTACATTCTCTTTTCTTTGTGCCATCAAAGATTGATCGAGTTACCAGTTATTGTCTTTGCTTGCTTTTGTTTATCTTAGAGGGCCGCCTTGTGGGAAAAAGTAATCACCCAAAGGAGCGAGCTCAGCGGTAACACTCTAAAGCCAGAGTATTTCCAACCAAGATATAAATGTGGATATTGGAAGAAATGCCAATATCACGTGGTTGACTCCAACAAGATGGATCTGAAAGGGGACTCTTGTCATATGGGTCAATCTCCACGAAAGGAAAGTCCTTACTAAAACCCATGTGCTAGAATTTGCCAAAATCGCCAATCTATTTGTTGGTGCAAGAATGGTCATTCTGAAGCCACTACTCTTCTGAGTCTTCTAGTAGAGATGGAAAGCATGCCATGTCAGGGTTCATGGGTGTTGATGCTTGTAGCTGCCCGTTAACCCGATGTGGCGGAGTGGAGGGAGCCAGTGGGGTCAACATCTAACCATCGCTAGAGATAAGCGTGCTTAGACTTGTCAAGTGGGAACCTCCCGGCAAATATTGTCTTTTTGCATCCATGAGGGCTTGTAATTGTTCTTCATTTGAAAACATAGTGTTGCATGGAAGTGGCTTATTTTGCAAACAAACATTCAACATGATTATAAAATTTCAAAACCCTCTTTAAGACAAAAAATATCATTGACTCAATCCATATGTTACTGCTTTCCCTACGGATTCACGTTTGTAGAGGTTCCTAAGCATTGGATTATACCTCAAGTTGTCTTCTTGAGTAAACAATAGGCAACCCTTGCCTTGAGTTCATTGAATTTCCACATAAAATATCTTGTGGGGTTTTAAAGAAATTAGACATTGGACATCTTAGTTTGAAACTTTGTCAAAGAGAGTGTTTTTGGTAAAATAAAGACATTAAGCAAAGCTAAGAAAATGAACTTTCATGTGTGTTGAAGACTTTACAATTCCAAAGCACAAATCATTGATTGGAAATCCAAAATTGAATCATTTCTTGGTTACAAAAGGTCTTTAGGAAGCAGCATGCATGCTCTTGATACCTAGGTCTGAGGAGAAAACATGAAGTGTCTTTTTTTTTAGGTTCACCTAAGGATCAAACAAATCAAACCTCTTTCATCCATCTTTCAAAACATCAAATCCATCTCACAAATCATCTTTTTGAAAAACCTTGAAATCATCCTTGAAGTACTAGGCTTTATGAAAAAATCAAGCAAACACCAAAATCATTGAGACCAAGTCCTTGAAAACATTTATCAAAACACCTTTTGCTAGGAATGTGTAAATGCATCCTTTTGCATATCCTTAGTCAAAGTCATCCAAATCATTTTGTCTAGCTTAGTGTATGTAGATGAATCCTTCTCCATATACTTAGTGAAACAATCATTTTGTTTGGGTAGGTGTGGCTAGATGCATCCTTCTCCTCACACATATCCAAATCATCATCCTTTGAACACAACTATCCTGTAGATCATTATCAAACATCTTAGGGGTCTTTTTTTGTTCAAAATCCAAATCAAGATGGGACAAAATCTCAAAATCCAAAAATCAAACCAATCAAAAATCCAAAGCCTAGTATTTCATTCAAGATCTATCAAAAGTCAAAACATCCATAACATCCATCTTTAAACATCACCATCTTATCATCATCACATTTGATCCTAAAAACATCCTAAAACTTTCACTTTGGGACATAAAATAGAGATTAATCCAAGGAATCAAGAGATTCATCTCCCATATTCTTGAGGATTGATCCTTGTTTTATGGTTCAAACGAGATCTCAATACAAGAAGAGTATGGAAGCCCACAAAGAAACTCCGGCTTCCAAGTGACCTTAGCCAAACCCAGCGTGAATCTTTCATGAGGAATCCAAAACGTCCATTGATCCCCTCATCATCACAAAACCCACCAAGAAGAAAATCAAGGGGGAGGACTCACCTTTGGAATGTCTGTGAAGAAATAGCTGAAATGCTCAAAATTAGGACACGACCATAGAAGTCATCAACATCATGATGAGACTCAACCCTTAAGTTGTACATGCTTGAAGGCGGCAAAACAAAGGCCAAGTTGCCAGTTTTTGATGTGACCACTATAGTAAGAGACATCTTTTCTGCCAATCATCCCACCATCCCATTTCATCTACACCCCATCTCAAAGCGTCCACCGAGAAAATATCCACTTAAATCACAACATCATTTTACTCAACTCAACCAATGTTAACAAAGGGAAACACATTCCTCAATGAACTTCAATCACATCCTGTTGTGAATAACCAAAACTTGGACGCAAACACCATAGTGAAACAAAACATCCTCAATAATCCATCACACCAAAATGTTCCTCTCACTTTACATTATGACCTATCATCAACATCTTTTCACGGAGCACCACAAACACCTCTTCTCACAAATTCACAAGAGGAGGGAGACATATTCGGACAAGGGGGCATTTTCAACACCACAACACTTTCGCAAGGATTCACCCCCCTTACATTTCCACCTCTCCCACCATCACCATTGTCATCAACACCACTCCTTGGTTTAGGGCTTCCCCCTCTACCGAGTATCCATCAAACATACATCCCAACCATCAATCAAAACATCTTGCCAAATGCTCAAAAATTATTGTTGACATCACAACAACAAACGACAAACACACAACCAATGGAAAAATCATCAAACACCCCCACAACATTGCAAAGCATGGCCTCTCAAGGGCCAATCACATCAACGATGCCACTTACCACATCGACACCATCCACCAATCACACAATCAACATGACAACACCATCCACTTCATCCACCAACCAAATAATCGACACCAACATCACCATTCACCACCACAAGCGCCATTTCAAAATCCACACCCCACCACCACCAACATTCACCACATCAAACCAATTCGATAATATTTGCAGTACGCTTTCAAAGGAGAAACATCAACAAATTAATAATAAAACAAAAAGAAGAAGCCGTTACAACCGGAGCCGCTCAAAGCTGCGCCAAGTTGCTAAAAGCCGCTGCTTCACGTCCCTAAGGGTCTGGCGCAAAATTTCACAACAAATAAACTTTGTTGTAACATTAAACAACAACAGCTGCCAAACGCACAAGCATTCTGAAGCACAAAATTAAATCAAGCACAACTTTATTACGGCAACTCGGCTGCACGGAGAATTAAGAAACGCACAAGCACAAGCGCAAGCACAACAAGCACAAGCACAAGCACAACTTCTTGCACAAGCAGTGCAATGGCAAGCGTACCAACAAGCATTAAAACAATATCAAGAACAACAAGAAGCAACAAAATTGGCAGCCCAACAACAAGCGTTGTGGGAACAAGAACAAGCAGAACAACAAGCGTTGTTAGAACAGCAACAAGCACAATAGCAAGCCGAACAACAAGCGTTGTTGGAACAACAACAAGCACAACAACAAGCAAAAATCCTAGCGCAACAACAACAAGAGCAACAACAAGCATTGTTCATCCAAAAGCAAGTAGAAGCCTACTTCGCCCGCCACAACATACCGATACCATCAAACAATGCACAAACCAACCCATCCATCCAAACCATGATTGCAACACCCCAAAACAAATTCATCCCACCCCTTGATCCTCAGAATGATATGACGACACAATTCAAGTTGCTCTCACAACAAGTACTCGATCTTCAATCAGGGCGAACAACCAAAACGCAAAGCAACTTGTGTCCCTATCCATTTGATAGGAGCCTAGACATGAAACCATTCCCTAAGGGATTTGAGATCCCTAAATTTGACAAATATCAAGTGACGGGAAACCCTGAAGATCACATCAGGGAATTCCAGGTTCATTGTATGGAGGTTGCATATGACAATACTTATTTGATGCGGCTATTCCCTAGGAGCTTAGCAGGAGATGCTATAGAATGGTTCTCTCACTTACCTTCAAGCATTAGGACATTCAAAGAAATTAGAGACGCATTCATTAGAAACTACGCATGTAGCATTACAATGGATGTTAGTCTCGAAGAACTCTATGCTCTGAAACAAGGAAAGAATGAATCCTTCACTTCATTTCTTCAACAATGGTGATCCAAGGCCAATTGGAGCAAATGGACCATGCCAAAAGAGCAACAAGTCTGCACAATCATTACCAACCTTGAAATCCACTTGACATTCCACCTCAAGGTTCAGGGAATCACCACCTATGATCAACTAATCTCCAAGGCGCTTAGCATCGAAAGAGCCCTTGCAACCCAACCCATTGAATCAACATCATATCATGAATCACAAAACAATCGCCCACCATCAAATTACAATGATAAACCTCGAACATGGGCGAGAAACAAGAACATCATTAATGATGGCGTTGTCGATGCCAAGGTGGTCATTAGTGGTCCACGCCAAAATACACCCGCACTGCAAATCCAACCACAATGCCAAAACACTCATCACACAACATATCAACGCAACAATAATCCCACCATCAATAACCTCAATGACCAAAGAGGACCACCTCAACGCAAAACATACCCCAAACGAAAATACACTACTTTGGGGGAACCACTTGAGGAAATCATGAAAAAGCTAATCGACGAAAAACTCATTCAAGCTCCTACATTTGAGAATTACCAAGAACCCGATGTCAAACCTCCTTGGTACAATGAGAATCAACTATGTGAATTCCACAAAATCAAAGGTCACACCACAAATAATTGTATGAGACTCAAGAACATCATCCAAGATCTCATCGACAAAAGAATCATAAATGTGGAAACACCTACAGGGAATCAAGATCTTAAAATCTACATGAATCTGATGTTGAATCATGGAAACAAAGGGAATAACAAGGATAAAGGAAAGGGTAGTGTAAATCATGTATATGAAATAGTTGTTGCCAACCTCAATGAAAACTGCATGGTCATCACCATCAAGGGCGCCCATGCCGAAGATTGTGGAGTCACCACAAGAGGCGACAAAGTCACCATTGCAGGGTCATCCCAACCCAATAGAGTCCCTACATCAAGAGCTGTTCCGTATAGCTACAATTTCGTAGACCAACTCAAAAGAACACCAGCACACATCTCCATTATGAAGTTTTTAAAATATCATCAGCCCATAAAAAGATCCTTGAGGAAGCATTAGCCTCATCTACTGTCCCCGCAGACCTCGATGCAGAACAATTCCAAGCTATGGTCGAAAACATCATAACACCTAATCTCCTTACATTTTCTGACCAAGATTTTCCTGCCCAACCATCTCACAATCACGCACTTCACTTGGAGGTCATTGTAAACAAAAGCAAAATCAAAAGGGTCCTGGTGGATGGAGGTGCAGGTTTGAACATCTGTTCTTTTAGTCTCATCAAGCAGCTAAAGATATCAGAAGATTCCATTGATAAAGGGAAGGGCATCACAATCAGAGCATATGATGACCAAGAAAGAGTGTCTCAGGGCACAATTAAGCTCCCTATCCAAGTAGGGCCAACACTTATGGAAACCACATGTCAGGTCCTGGACCTCGACTTACCATACAACATTCTCCTGGGGCGCTGTGGATCCAGTAATGAAAGCATTAGCATCAACCTTCCACCAATGTGTA
>VDFB02107132.1:0-25080 GCA_007258455.2 Sequoia sempervirens
ATTTTTCACTAGAACTAGTTCATCTATAACAATGAATGTAAATTGAAATTTAGTAATTTGCCTCATACCTCCCCTATCAGAGCCATCGAGGATTGTATAGCGGAGGAAACACCAATATCCATTGCCCTCGTAACGTTTGGCTATGTTTCTTCACCAACATCTGAAAATAAAACAACAAATTATTCAATCACAAAAAAGTTACAATAGCGATCCATGTGATGACTTATAACGTATGAGATCTAATGAACAAAATTTTGAGTACAAGTATTAAACAGATATATTTCTAATTATTAGTTATCGAATTTGAAGTAATGCTTTGAGTTTGAATGGTGTGTAATGCAACATAACCAACAAATGAATATAAACATCACAAATCTATTAAACTTAGAATTCATTACTTAAGTTCTCTTTAAATTCTATATTACCTCCGTGAACGTTTGATCAAATCTACTGGCACTCGGAGGTGTTTCCTTGAAACCTCCAACAGTACTCTGTTCAACATCCAAAATCACATATTAAAATACCATTTGTAAAACAATGCTATTAACACATGTAATAAATTTATAATTGTTTACTAACTTTACATACCCCACCGATAGGTGTACTACAAAAATAAGTAGGTGGATGACTTGTGTATCCAGTCTCTACACTATGACCCTGCAATTTTATTAAAATAGTAAAACTAAATTAGTTAATCTTGCATTTCACAATCGAAATTTAATAAATTAAATTCCATGAACATGCTGAATTTTACCCGAGTGTCAATGCCATATGCAAAATGTCTACCTCGCCCTTCCATCCCCTCGTGATGCCATAAATCAGCTCTTCGTGAGAAGATATGGATCTTGGCGTGAGCAATCTCCAAAGTGCCGTGAGGGTCATATGAGCAAGTCAGCCTGCTAAGATTGACAATATTGGGTCTTCAAGGCCACCAATCTCAAGACTGGATGGCAATCAGCATAATAGGGCTAGTGTGATGGATGACACTTCGGATCAAAGTTGTGATCACCTGCAATGTCTCTATGTCTGCACTCTCCTTCGCAACGACAGGCATCACAATCTGCTCACGAGGCAGCCTAGTGAGAGGTCGTCTCCCTTGCCATGTAGGATCCAACGTACATCGGGTTCTCCTTATCCCGAGTCAATTCCGCCACTCGAACTCCCTCATATCAAAATAATTTGATTCGTTCAATACAAGCAAACTCACTGTGATAGTGTCCTAAGAAAATATTGGGGGACTTCACAATTATTACACGGTGGGTAATCAAAGACCATATACCATCTTTCATAAAAATGGTTTTTAATCTCTTGGTGGTGGCACCAACGAATAGGAAACCTCTTTGCATTGAGGGTAAGATTTTGATTTGTTTTAGGGGTTAGTGAATAGAGAGCACAAATCACCTTTAGTAATTTTAAATCTTTTACTTGTTTATATGATAATTTGTTTGCATAATATGCCCTTAGTCACCGCCTCCTATGCTGTTGCCATCTAGATATTTGTTAAGTGATTGCATCTACATTTTTAACATGTCTTTCAATGAATTTTGCTTAGAAGCATTCTTTCTCTGTATATGGTTGAAGCATTTGGATCACTCAACTCACCGATAAGATCCCTCGGGTTGTTTCTATTGTTCTCACTTCACTCCTCAAATTTTCTCTTGAGTGCAAGGAGGGAATTGAGAGAGAATGGTGGGGAGGCTACTCTGGATGTTGAGGATTTACCTCCTCTTCTTGTTGAGGATTTGCAGGATTTCCTAAAAATTAAAAAAAAAAAATCAAATATAACCTAAAACAAACAAAATCAATTTCAAACTAACAAATTCAAAACAAATAGCAAACAATACTTACCTCCCGCATCTCTTCGTCGTCGTGGCACCATATTTGCAAACAAAATCCAACTGTTCTTGATGAAATTTGCAGAAATCCTTCCTCCTAGAACACGAGCGCGAAAGTGAGGATTTTTGGCCACGGGCAGAGCTGAGAAACAGTAAAGAGCAAATGATACACATTTGATTTTTTTTTCTTTTAAAATCACATAACGTGCTCTCGTTATAACGCGCTCGCATTATAACGCGAGTGCGTTATGTCTTTCCATTTGTTTTTCCCATTTGGCCACAAAAGTGCAACCAACTTCATGGACCCGCCCTTAGATGCATGCAACCAATTCATTAAAATAATCAAAACAAACATTAGATTAAATAAAATATTTTGAGATCCTCGTTTGTTGTCGTTCCTTCTTTAGAGGGTGCCTTGAAACTTTCAACCATGTACGATGCTTCTTCTGAATGGTAGGGTTCGGAGGAACAACATCGTCTTCGCCTTTCGTGGGAACAACTTCCTCTAGAGAATTAACACTACTTTGTTGGGGGGAGGAAACCACTTCTCGACCATCACCCTGTCATGTCATGTAAGTTAACGTTAAGTGAACCTTGTATGCATCAAAACATAAAATATGAAGCAAGGAAAATTTAGATTTAACAGTTCAGTTTGACATTACCATTCCTTCCCATCTCTTTCTCTCCTGGAATTGTAATATTATTTTCCTTCTATACTTGTTCCCATTGTGACTGTTGTATAATGCCATTAGCTTCTTCACCTCATCCTTTCCTTGTTGGGGAAGTTGAAGGAAGCTCTGTTTCCCATACGTTTGATAGACATGTCTAATAACACGCTTATACTATAGATGGTTCCATAGATTCATTTGGTACTTCATATTTTCCACCTTCTTTAGAAGGTACTCTTTTAATTTATTAGGGGGAGGAGCGGGTTGTTTTGGTTCCCCCCAAATGCAACTCAACCACACTTTGGTGGCTCAAGAATAGGAAGGCGGTGATACTGAAACCTTTGCATGTTGAACACTCTCCAATCATAATACTTTCTCGTACATTCTTCTACAATACAATAATATATATATATCTACCATTCACCACTTCTCTTATGTATTCAACATCAACCTGCACAACAAATTTGGAAAAGAAAATCTCTTAATATATTTGATATTCAAACAAATTGAATGCACAACATATACACACAACCAAACAATGCAATAATTCAGTTATTATATCTACCTTCCCATTCGCCACATCACCCTATGCTTCATTGGGTCCCTCTCCATCCTTAGGGTCTCCCTTTGCATGCTTTTTCTTGTGGTCATGGACTATGGCAAGAGCGAGATGGTCTCCCTGATTATTTTCCTGAATCAAAGGAATGATATACTGCCAAAATTAGCATATTTGTAACATACATGATATTTCCTAACTGAAATTACAAAGCATTTTGATTGACACATAGGAAGGAAAGGCAATTGGAAGTTCACAATCAATTACTGAACACGTCTCTGCCTTAGGGTTCATCATTTTCCTAAAACAAGGAGACTTCCTCCATACCGTGGTTGCTGCCTCCTAATTAAAACATTCCCACTTTCCAGTCAACATCATAACCACTTATGAGAGATTAAAATTATACATTTGATTGCATCTTGTAATTACCAGATCTTACCTGCACGTTTCGTGAACGCGACTGCCCCGAAGAAGATGCGCTACTACACACCCTTTCAGGTGTGCTTTCCACCTCAATGACATTCTCCCATGTAGGAAGCAATTTTCCTTTTACAACACGCATCCTTGGTTTCCTGTAAATTGTAAAATTGTTGCAAGTGTTATGGATAGTTAAAGTTCCAAAATTTATTGCAACATTTGCAGTAATCAAGCATATCTTTTTTCAATCAAAAAAATAATTTGAAACGCACAACCCACACTGTTGTAAAATGCTATACAAGTAAGCCATTGTGTTTTACAACATGAAATTATTTTATCCATTTATTTTTGCCAATCACATGAAGATACTAAATTGCAATTTATATCATAGCTAACAGTTGTAATTTTTGGAGGTTCCTTTTGTACATTCATACAGTGTAAATAAGAAAAGCTTTTCAAGACTTCAAACTGTTATCTGAATTTTTAGGTTGGAAAACATCGGGTGTTAAAAACCATGCAAGCCACAAACTGTTCTAAAACCCTTTACAAGAAACAACCCTATTGGTTACTCCCCCCACCTCAATTTGGTTAACAGGGTTTTCCCTCGCTTCTCTATTCTTCTTGAAAGACAACACTTTCTATTATGCAGACTGTAAGAACATAGTGTATTGAAGTTCACCTTCATATTTTATAACAACCCTTGTAGAAAATATTCCATTTCAATATAGTAATATGTTTTGAAGAGAAGATGCACAAAAAAGTTGCAGGATGGAAAACACACAGGGTTGTCCCACACTTTTCAAATCTTGTTCAAAGACAACGATTAGTGTTATGCACACCATAAGAAGACAATGTATTGAAGTTCACCTTCATATTTAATAACTACCCTTGCTTGCAACAAAAGTTGCACACAAAAAAAGAAGAAGTTGTAGGATGGAAAACATAGAGGGTTGTCCCTCGCTTCTCAATTCTTCTTGAAAGACAACACTTTCTGCTATGCAGACTGTAAGAAGATAGTGTATTGAAGTTCACCTTCATATTTTATAACAACCCTTACTTGCAACAAACATTCCATTTGAATACCGTTCTACATTTCGAACACAAGATGCACAAAAAAAGTTGCAGGATGGAAAACACACAGGGTTGTGCCCCCACCCCCCTAGCCCAACAACATTTCATGACAACTGGGCAACTTTCAGGCATACCTTTCTCATTTCCAAAACATGCACTTCTCTCCATCATACATGGATGAAACCTTCCAACAACATGGAGCTGAGTGGATGAGATTGTGGAAGAGGTGGTGATGAGTGATGGAGAGAAGAGCTTGTTTTGCAAATATTACAAAGTAGCTTGAAAGATGCCTAGTTGTCATGAAATGTTGACATGTCTTTTATCTAACGCTTGTATTAGGCATGTTGAGGTTGACGTTTTCATAGAATGCCAAGGCCAACAATGTGTAATTACAGGTTGGAAAACACTAGGTGTTATTATACCTGCAAACCAAATACCATTTACAAACCCTTCACAAGTAACATCCCAATTCGTTAATCACCCCTTAGTTGAATTTGGATGCTTTTATATATCCCGCACCTACAACTCCACCCTATGCTCTCAAACCTTCAAATTTCAACGTGCAGAATGAAAGAACTCACAACACACAGTGTTTTCCAATCGCCAATTATTTTCCACATTATGCTATCCCATCATAGGGTTTTCGTATGTTATGATGCCTTTGACATGCATTCTTCTAGGGATGAAGAAGACAACATCAATCATCGTGATGTTGGATCACAAAGTCTGATCTGCAATGTTAATGTAAAAATTCTTACATAATCAAATCCACAAATCAACTAGCAATGATAAACAGACTTGTCTTATCCCTGAAGAAGGGTAATACATTATCATGTGTAAGCCATGTCACAAGGAGATCACCTTTTGCAATTAGGAGCAGGCTATTCTCCCTACAAAAACACATGTCACATGCATCATAACAGTCACCTTGTTTTCAAAATAATTGTTCAACATGGATAAAAAGCCCAAAACATGTCATTGAAAACCATTATTTGCAAATAGCAAAAAGGCCACACGAGGACCCATTTTTGCTGCCATTTTCCACAGCTATGTTTTGCAAGTTGGTAGAGAGCAACAAGAACTATGAAATTTTGCAATTGCCTAATGAAATAACTAACAACCCATTGTGGAAATATGAGTGAAATTATCGAATAACGTTTAGAGAAATCAGAAACAATGCATAATATGTAAGAGTTTTGTTTCGGTATACTCCAAGAATGTAATGAAGTCCACTTTCAAATTTCACTTTCTTCATCTAATTGGAACAAAACACCTCGATGAAAAAGGTGGCCGAACAAACAAATAGCACCGACGAAAAGACTTGATGGGTAGACGTTAACTCTGTGGCCTGTCCTGTAGCCATGAAATCATGTTAGCACCAACGGGTTTTCAAAATCATATTTTGGAATGGAAAAAAACCATGAAAAACATGGCATTTGAAACCATTATTTGCAAATAGCAAAAAGAGTTGTCAAGAATGTAATGAAGTGCACTTTCAAATTTTGGAACAACTCTTTGGTACAGTCCAAATGTCATTTCGGTTTCTTTATCTGATTGGAACAAATAAAATGCTTGCATTATTTGTAGTGTTGCAAAACACACCGTCTCTTCTCACTTGAAGGGGGTGTTAGAACAATATATGCATTGCTTGTTTCTTAACAACTAGGTTTTTCCAACATGCATACTTACTAAATAGAAACAATGTCTTCAAGAGATTTTGTAATATAGATAGTCTCAATGTATTAAAAATCCCTTTCAAAATTTATAAGGAATTTTAATTTGGGAAAAAATTGCATTTAAAGTTCACATGGCTGAAACAAAAAGTGCACAAAATAATTGCAATTTGGAAAACCCAATGTTGGGTCTCAATTATTTCTATGTCCTTGCTTAAATGTAAAGGGTTGTCTCATGGTGGGTTGCTTGATTCTTAACACCCATGATTTTGGAACATTGAATGTTACAAGATAGTATGAATGTCTTCGAAATCACACATTCAATTGTTGTGTTTAAATTTTGTACCATTGAAAAAAAAAGTGCACAAAATAATTGTAAATGGGAAACACAGTGTTGGGTTTTAGTTATTTGAATCTCCCTGTTTAAATGTAAAGGGTCATCTCATAGTGGGTTGCTTGCTTCTTAACACCCATGGTTTTGCAACATGGAATGTTACAAAACAGTATGAAATTCTTCCAAATCACACCTTCCATTGTTGTGTTTAAGTTTCAAGTATATAAAAAATTGCATGCTTCATAACACATTGCATTTTTCAACCTCCACATCATAACATACCCAAGCCCTTTCTGGTTTTTAAACCAGTATATCTAGGTGTGCATTACAAAAAACAAGAACACCAATTTCTTGCCATTATTGGCAATAATGAATAAACTCGTTGAGAGTGATGAACCTTGTGTAGTGCATGTTGGAAAACACAATGTGTTTTGAAGCATGCCTTTACTTATACCCAACCTTTGTCTTGTAATGCAAATATACAAATGTATAGATGGTGTTGTATTTTATCAAATAGCACATCTCTCATTTAAGGGGGACTCTATTAACCCTCAACACATAGTGTGATTCATAGTACACACTTCATTCTATTTTGCAGCAAGTCATGTTGGAAAACCCTAGGTGTTAAGAAACAAGCAACCCAAATAGTGTTGTAAAACCCTCTGCAATGCTATTGGATAGTACCTGTCACTTCAATTTGCTTGGTATTCTCCTCCAACTCATCCATATGCACTCAAACCTTCATCTTTCCCTTTCAACGTGCAGACTGGAAACAAATAGTATTTTCACCTTTCTTTCTCGAAACATAAAAGGATTTGAAAAGGGCCCACGCCATTCCCTTCCACTTTTCCCATGCTAGACAAAAGAAACTTGTCGAAAAAGCTAAGCCGCCTGCCTTTTTCGCCCAACAATAGGCGGGAAAACCCACCTGATAGTACCATTAACTCCTACCTAACCATCGCCTAGACGTTTGCTCCCATCTGTCGGTTTCATCACTTTTTCTTTCCATGTATGTTGTTGTTCTAATAGCTCTTTTACAATTTGTCTATTTTTCTATAATATTTAGTGCCAAGTAATGTAGGCCAAGTTTTCAATTAAGTTTGTGGCGTTATACCCATTTTGCATAGATTATTGCTACCCATTGGCATTACGAGTTCTATTTGATACAGTGCATAGAACTATTTCAAGTAATGACTTGTTATATCTGCACATCTTTTGTGGTGTGGTGGTCAAATCAGAACATACTAAAAAAGAACAGAAATAGGATATAGAAATAACATTCTACAAAATTTCCATCAGATGTTAAAAACAAACCATTTATAACTTACTAAATATTCTACACAAATAGAAAAATTGTAAAAATAACTATTCTGAAAACACTTAAGAACCACAAAAAAATATAGATGATGGAAAACTAACATTAAATAGAACTTTTAAATATGGAGAAATATTCAACTCGAGAGACAAAAATGAGATTTAAATTAGGACATGATCATAGGATGGACTCTCAAGCATTTCGTAAAATAGGAAATACTTACAAAAGCCTCTGTTGCTGCTCACATTTCAAAGTGAAGAACACAGTTCAAGTGAAGAACCCAGTTCAAGTGAAGAAATTGTTGTTACACCTTGTCTAGATATTGATACAATTTCAGGTAACCACGAATATGGTCCAAACTCAAAATTTGTACATGCATTTCCCTTGAATTGGGTTCTTCACTTTGAATGTTGTTTGTAAGTAATTTCACATCCTTACATGTCCACATATAAACTATTTTGGTGAAAGATTTCAAATTACCGCAAAACACTTACGAATCACATGAAAATGATAGCTAATTGAAAACCCCAACATTTCACAATTTCAAACAAATCGAAACTTCTAAATGCATAATAAATTTTGGAAATTTAACTATCCACTACACTTGCGATTCAAGCTATGGCAGCCAGAATCACCTATATTTACTGTAGAAGGTTCACATCTCCTTAAGCATCCTTCTTAATCCACCTGCCCTTGTTTTGTTCAATTTTATTTTCCTCGCCTATATCAACCACCTGGAAGAAAGACAAGTGTTATTGATACATTAAATTGGAAAATTAAAGACATTTGGTGCTAGAAATAATTTTTTTAATTCCAAATTTCACCAATATACAATTTATATGTTCCGCTGAGTGCAAAATTCTAGCTTGCGCAGACAATAAATAAACATATTAAACTATACATTGGGAATTTAATTTCCAATTTAACCTATTGCTAACACTAGTATATATATCAACAATCATATTTGCCTTTTTTCCATTCTGCTGGAACTGTGAAGCAATGAACGCTCATTCTGTTGGAGAAATTCATTTATTCCAATTAGGAGAAAGCTAAATCATAAACAAAAAGCACCTATGGATGTAACATGAGATCAAAGTGGCATTTCATTTTCCTCATCTAATTCGATGAAATAAATGATCACATTATTTGTAGTGTTGGAAAACACATTGTCTCCATATAAGGTGTTCATAAACAAGCAACCCTTATAGTGTTTGTAAAACCCTCTACAGCAAAGAGGAGACAATGTATTTTCCAACTATGCAAATAATGCGAGTAATTCATTTGTTCCAATCAGGAGAAAGCTAACTCATAAACAAAAAACACCTATTTATGTA
This sequence comes from Sequoia sempervirens, assembly GCA_007258455.2. Classification (NCBI taxonomy): domain Eukaryota; kingdom Viridiplantae; phylum Streptophyta; class Pinopsida; order Cupressales; family Cupressaceae; genus Sequoia; species Sequoia sempervirens. The sequence continues at coordinate 9,204 of VDFB02107132.1, forward strand.
ACATGAGATCAAATTGGCATTTCATTTTCCTCATTTGATTTGACCAAATAAATGCTCACATTATCTGCATAGTTGGAAAACACACTATGTCGATATAAGGTTTTAAGAAACAAGCAACCCATATAGTGTTGTAAAACCCTCTGCAACAAAGAGGAGACAATGTTTTTTCCAACTATGCAAATAATGTGAGCAATTCATTTGTTCCAATAAGGAGAAAACTAACTCGTAAACAAAAAGCACCTATGTATGTAACATGAGATAAAAATGACATTTCATTTTCCTCATCTGATTCGACGAAATAAATGCTCACATTATTTGTAGTGTTGGAAAACACATTGTCTCCATATAAGGTGTTCATAAACAAGCAACCCTTATAGTGTTTGTAAAACCCTCTACAATAGAGAGGAGACAGTGTGTTTTCTAATTGTGCAAATAATGCGAGCAATTTATTTGTTCCAATCAGGAGAAAGCTAACTCATAAACAAAAAACACCTATTTATGTAACATGAGATCAAATTGGCATTTCATTTTTCTCATCTGATTCGACCAAATAAATGCTCACATTATCTGCACAGTTAGAAAATACACTATCTCGATATAAGGTGTTAAGAAACAAGCAACCCATATAGTGTTGTAAAACCCTCTGCAACAGAGAGGAGACAACGTGTTTTCCAACTATGCAAATAATGCAAGCAATTCATTTGTTCCAATCAGGAGAAAGCTAACTTGTAAAAAAAAAGCACATATGTATGTAACATGAGATAAAAATAACATTTCATTTTCCTCATCTGATTCAACCAAATAAATGCTCGCATTATTTGCAGTGTTGGAAAACACACTGTCTCCATATAAGGTGTTAAGAAACAAGCAACCCTTATAGTGTTGTAAAACCCTTTGCAACTCAGAGGAGACAATGTGTTTTCCAACTGTGCAAATAATGCGAGCAATTCATTTGTTCCAATTAGGAGAAAACTAACTCATAAACAAAAAGCACCTATTTATGTAACATGAGATCAAAATGACATTTCATTTTCCTCATATGATTTGACCAAATAAATGCTCACATTATCTGCACAGTTGGAAAACACATTGTCTTGATATAAGGTGTTAAGAAAAAAACAACCCATATAGTGTTGTAAAACCCTCTGCAATAGAGAGGAGACAATGTGTTTTCCAACTGTGCAAATAATGCGAGCAATTCATTTGTTCCAATTAGGAGAAAGCTAACTCGTAAACAAAAAGCACCTATGTATGTAACATGAGATAAAAATGACATTTCATTTTCCTCATCTGATTCGACCAAATAAATGCTCGCATTATTTGCAGTGTTGGAAAACACACTGTCTTCATATAAGGTGTTAAGAAACAAGCAACCCATATAGTGTTGTAAAACCCTTTGCAACTCAGAGGAGACAATGTGTTTTCCAACTGTGCAAATAATGCGAGCAATTCATTTGTTCCAATTAGGAGAAAACTAACTCATAAACAAAAAGCACCTATTTATGTAACATGAGATCAAAATGACATTTCATTTTCCTCATATGATTCGACCAAATAAATGCTCACATTATCTGCACAGTTGGAAAACACATTGTCTCGATATAAGGTGTTAAGAAACAAACAACCCATATAGTGTTGTAAACCCTTTGCAATAGAGAGGAGACAATGTGTTTTCCAACTGTGCAAATAATGAGAGCAATTCATTTGTTCCAATTAGGAGAAAGCTAACTCGTAAACAAAAAGCACCTATGTATGTAACATGAGATAAAAATGACATTTCATTTTCCTCATCTGATTCGACCAAATAAATGCTCGCATTATTTGCAGTGTTGGAAAACACACTGTCTTCATATAAGGTGTTAAGAAACAAGCAACCCATATAGTGTTGTAAAACCCTCTGCAACTCAGAGGAGACAATGTGTTTTCCAACTGTGCAAATAATGCGAGCAATTCATTTGTTCCCATTAGGAGAAAACTAACTCATAAACAAAAAGCACCTATTTATGTAACATGAGATCAAATTGGCATTTCATTTTCCTCATATGATTCAACCAAATAAATGCTCACATTATCTACACAGTTTGAAAACACACTATCTCGATATAAGGTGTTAAGAAACAAGCAACCCATATAGTGTTGTAAAACCCTCTGCAACAGAGAGGAGACAATGTGTTTTCCAACTGTGTAAATAATGCAAGCAATTCATTTTCTCCAATCAGGAGAAAGCTAACTTGTAAACAAAAAGCACCTATGTATGTAACATGAGATAAAAATGGCATTTCATTTTCCTCACCTGATTCGACCAAATAAATGCTCGCATTATTTGTAGTGTTGGAAAACACACTGTCTCCATATAAGGTGTTAAGAAACAAGCAAGCCATATAGTGTTGTAAAACCCTTTGCAATTCTAAGGAGATAGTGTGTTTTCCAACTGTGCAATCATCTGATTCGACCAAATAAATGCTCACATTATTTGTAGTGTTGAAAAACACACTGTCTCCATCCTTGATCGCAAGTCCCTCCCCAACCAACAAATTGAAAAATAAAAATGTGGAAAATTCCTATGCACCATAGCGAGCAATGCGTTTGAGGGGTTTCTAGTGGTTCAGCCGGTTGCAACTCCATTTTCCTTGCTGGAGCATCCCTCCCACCCACCAAACTTGAGAAATGAAAAATGTGGAAAATGGCAATGTTAGGTGCATTTTGTCTAGCTTTTTGACTTTAGAAAAAAAAGCACCTATGTATGTAACATGACATCAAAATGGCATTTCACTTTCCTCATATGATTTGACCAAATAAATGGTCACATTATTTGCAGAGTTGGAAAACACACTATCTCCATATATAGTGTTGTAAAACCCTCTACAACTGAGAGGAGACAGTGTGTTTTCCAACTGTGCAAATAATGCAAGCAACTTATTTGTTTCAATCAGGACAAAGCTAACTCGTAAACAAAAAAAACCTATGTATGTAACATGGCATCAAAATAGAATTTTTATTTTCCTCGTCTGATTCGACCAAATAAGTGCTCACATTATTTGTAGTATTGGAAAACACATTGTCTCCATATAAGGTGTTAAGAAACAAGCAACCCATATAGTGTTCTAAAACCCTCTGCAATTGAGAGGAGACAATGTGTTTTCCAACTCTGCAAATAATGCAGACAATTTATTTGTTCTAATGAGATAAAGAAAGCGAAATGACGTTTGGACTGTAGCAAAGAATTGTTCAAAAATTTGAAACTGAACTTCATTACATTCTTGGAGCATAGGAGCCAGCTAACGACTAGACAAAAAGCACCTATGTACATACAAAAATGCATGAAAAACATACATAACATGATGAGATGTCATAGTGCGGGGCCCCCCGCTAGAGAGGTGATCACTGAGTAAAGCGGCAAATGGGAGCAAACATCTGGTGATGGTTAGGTAGGAGTTAATGGCACTATCAGGTGGGTTTTCTCACCTGTTGCCAGGCGAAAAAGACAAGCGACATAGCTTTTTCGACAAGTTTCTTTTATTTGGCGTAGGAAAAGTGGAAGGGAATGGCATGGGCCTTTTCTATTTCGAGAAAGAAAGGTGAAAATAATATTTGTTTCATGGTATTGGGCCTTTTCTATTTCAAGAAACAAAGGTGAAAATACTATTTTCTAGCAATGAATAGTCATTCATTTCTTCAGTGTTCATGGAAAAATGGAAAAATGGCACATACACAGAGCGGATATACATACCTTAGGGAGCTCTGAACACCTACAACTCTTTTCCTGTTGCTATCCACCAAAACATTGCTGTCCAAAAATGGAGAAAATAGGACCTTGTTTAGGCTTTTTGATATTTGCAAATAATGGTTTTGAATGCCACGTTTTTGGATTTTTGTCCATGCCAAAAAATTATTTTGAAAACCCGCCAGCACTGACATGTTTTCCCAAAAACAGTTGCAGGTATTGGGCTTTTTCTATTTGCAGAAAGAAAGGTGAAAATACTATTTGTTTCCAGTTTGCACGTTGAAAGGGAAAGCTAAAGGTTTGAGTGCATGTGGAAAAGTTGGAGGAGAAACCGACCAAATTGAGGTGATAGGTACTATCCAATAGTGTTGTAGGGGTTTTACAACACTATTTGGGTTGCTTGTTTCTTAACACCTAGGGTTTTCCAACATGAATTGTTGCAAAACATAATGAAGTGTGTATTATGAATCACACTGTGTTGAGGGTTAATAGAGTCCCCCTTAAATGAGAGATGTGCTATTTGATAAAATATAAAAATGAAATAACTGAAACCCAACATTGTGTTTTCCAAATTGCAATTATTTTGTGCACTTTTTTTTAGTCATGCAAAATTTAAATGAAATTTTCACCCAAATTAAAAGTCCTTATAAATTTTGAAAGGGATTTTTAATACATTGAGACTGTCTTTATTACAAAATCTCTTGAAGACATTGTTTCTGTTTAGTAAGAATGCATGTTGGAAAATCCTAGGTGTTAAAAAACAAGCAATGCATATACTGTTCTAAAACCCTGTGCAAGTGAGAAGAGACAGTGTGTTTTCCAACACTACAAATAATGTGAGCATTTTATTTGTTCCAATCAGGTAAAGAAACTGAAATGACATTTGGATTGTATCAAAGAGTTGTTCCAAAATTTGAAAGTGCATTGCATTAAATTCTTGGAGTAACGAAATAAAAATCTTCATAATGAACTAACTGAAATGGGACAGTGTGTTTTCCAACACTGCAAACCATCGATAACAACACTGTGCCTTGCAAGTATCATAATACCTACTGTTTTCCAATTTCATTACATTCTTGGAACCTCATTTTTCTATTTGCAAATAATGGTTTCGAATGCCACATTTTTTTGGGTTTTTTTCCTAACATGTTTTCCGGACGACAGGATAGGCCACGGCAGGTCAAAGTTAACGTCCGACCATCAAGACTTTCCATTAGTGCAATTTGTCCATCCAACCTTCTTTTCCATCGGGGTATTTTGTTCCAATCAAATGGACAAACTGAAATGAGACTTGGACTATATCAGAAAATAGGACCAAACGTCCATGAAAGGTAGGTAATAGTTAACTGACATAGGACAGTGTGTTTTCCAACACAACAAACAATGTATAACACTGTGCCTTGCAGGTTTCCTAATACCTTCTATTTTCAAATTTCATTACATCCCTACTATCAAAATCACAAAAGGTTCACACAATCAAAAACATACCAAATTGAGTTCAGGGGTGAGTAACCCATTGGGTTGTTACTTCTAAAGGCCCTTACAACACTCACAGTTTTATGAAACACTGTGTTTTCCAAAATGACAGTGTATAAAATGGCGGCAAAAATGGGATGTCATATGGGCTTTTTGCTATTTGCAAATTATTATTTTGAATGCCACATTTTGTGATTTTTTCTCCATTCCGAATAACAATGTGAACTATGGAAAACATAGGATAGTGTGTTTTCCAACACAACAAACAATGTATAACACTGTGCCTTGCAAGTTTCATAATACCTGTTGTTTTCCAATTTCACTGCATTCCTACTATCAAAATCACAAATGGTTCTCCACACAATCACAAAACATACCAAATTGAGGTCAAGGGTGAGTAACCAATTGGGTTGTTACTTCTAAAGGGTTTTACAATAGTCTGAGTTTTAGGAGATAGTGTGTTTTCCAAAATGACAGTGTATAAAATGGCGGCAAAAATGGGATGTCATGTGGGTTTTTTGCTATTTGCGAATTATGATTTCGAATGCCACGTTTTACGATTTTTTATCCATTTCAAATAACAATGTGAACAATGGTGAAATTATAGGTTTTATGTGGTTTTCAAAATATAGCATTTCACTACAGAACCCACAGATTTTGGTTTCTTTAAACGTTATTCAGTAATTTCACTCATATTTCCACAATGGGTTGTCGCTTATTTCATTCGGAAATGGAAAAATTCAAAAACCGGCATATGGGGAGGAAACGAAACAAAAATTTAAAAACCCTCGACACAAAAAAACATTATCAGAATTGCATTTCAACTAAATAGCCCTTTTCCCAACGAAAACCCTACAACATTCAAAATAAGAATGTGAACAATGGTGACATTCTGGGCTTTATGTGATTTTCACAATAGTTTGTGGTTTCTATAAACCTTATTCAGTTATTTTGATTTTCACAATGGTTTGTGGTATCTGTAAACCTTATTCAGTTATTTCACTCATATTTCCATGATGGGTTGTCATCTATTTCATTTGGCAACCACAAATTTTCAAAACCAATAGACAGGAGGAAACAAAATTAAAAACCCTCAACAGAAAATCACAAAACAAAAACCCCGCAATGAATAGCTGTTCGTTTCTTCAAGTGTTCATGGAAGAATGGAAAAATGGCACATACACAGAGCAAATATACATACCTTAAGGAGCTCCGAATTCCTACAAATCTTCCCATTGCTATCAACCAAAACGCCGCTATCCAAAAATGGAGAAAATGGGACTTCGTCTGTGATTTTTGATATTTGCAAATAATGGTTTCAAATGCCATGTTTTTGGATTTTTGTCCATCCACGCCGAACAATTATTTTGAAAACCCGCCGGTGCTGACACATTTTCCCGACGACGGGACATGAGAGCCATGTTAACGTCTGGCCGTCAAGTCTTTCTGCCGGCTAATTTTCTGTTGGCCACCTTTTTCTGTTGCGGGTCTTTTGTCCATTGCGAGCCATGCTCTGGGGGGGATACGAAGTGCGATATATATGTTATATACATAGGCACTTTATGCCCAGGAGTTAGCTTTCTCCCAGTGTATGTGTGTATGAAGATAAATCTATTTTTTAAATGTATAATATACTTATTATTTTTATAAATAAAAGTTAGAATCTACATTAATGAGGGATTCTCTTACAAGTTCTTTTTTTTTTTTAAGTTTTTCTAAATGGAAAGAATTAATGTACAAGTTTAAAAATTATGTTATCTCTTAAAAAATGTGTTAAAAATTGAATCAATATTTTTAATACAAACTTAACTTAAATTCAAAATATTTTATTGAAGTTTAATGGAATCAAAATAAATCATGAGTACAATAATTATATAGACCATGCATACCATTATTATTATAAGTACAATAATCTGTTAGCTCGAGGCCTTTTGTAGTCTTCCTAGTCTTAACTCTCACAAATTGGTTTAGCTATTAGGGAGAAGGGAAAAATGAGTCCAACCATTGATGGATTCCCTATCTACCCCATCCATTAATATAGTGTAAATCAAACAAGTAGATTATCCATAGTATAGGAACAAAACTAAATACATAAGTGCATAATGCACAAACATATCCTTTGATACCTATTCGTCATACTATACTCAAAGATTCACACATCATACAACACTCACAAGTTTGCCCACAAACAAAATCCGTAGGATTATTTCTTGATTTATTTTTTATCGATTCTATATATAATTATTTAGTTATTGGGTTTTTTTAATATTCAAGGTTATTAAGTTGTTTAGGCTTATTAAGTTAAAATGATGACAATACACCACTACTATATTTCTTTTCAATAATTTAGCAACAACCTTGTGGATAATTTGACATTGAAAAAATTGAGCCTAAAAGGTTCACAATTTTTGCTCAAGGATAAAAAACTAGACAATATGCTTCAATTATCCATAGTAAGATATGAAATATACATGATTTTTAATCAAGTGATAAATATAACACTAATCTAGCTTGTAGTTTTGTTATTGGTGTAGCATCGTAAATTGTCACCCTTGACAATTTCACACTATGTTTTTCTCCCCTTAAATTATTGAGCCTAATTAAGTCCTTAATTTCCCAAATTATGTATTCTAAGCGTATTTTTATCATTTTTTGAGAAATTGCAAGGATTGAACAAAATTATTTATTTAATGTTTTTCCCCTGACACCCTATTTCCTAGAAAATAGGGCCAGGATTGGGATGTCCTTGGGCGTTTGAGTCCCCCTATTTTTTCGAGATCCAAATTTGAATATGTCGGTGTCGACATTTTAAAATTTGAAATTCAACTTGCAAATGCCAGCTATTGGAATCTAATTTGTAGGGAATTTAATAAATGCTTGTGAATACCTAGTTATTACATTATTTGAAATCTAACAAGTAATAACAAGAAGCAAGAGGTGAAAATTATTGTCAAGAGCACTATCAAGCAAGTCAAGAGTAGCATTTTAGAGTTTTATTACAACAATTCAAGATCCAGAAATCATGTCAAGTCTTATGTGAGTTTATGCATATTTATGTTATCATTGTTTGTGAAGGCTAACCCTTGTTGTAGATCTCCAAGAAATTCAAGCAATCAAGAAAGAAAAAATACAAGAACTTGAAGTGATGTGCATGAATTCAATCCTTAAAGGAAGCCATTGAAGGGTGGTGAGTTACAACACTTTACGATTTTATCATTCCTTCCTATCATTTATTTGTTTATCATTGACATTGGCATTGTGGAAATGGAAACATTAACACAAGGTTTGACTAAGGAAAGCCCCTAAATTGCACAAAATTCCCCCTCTCTTTGAATGTGTAGGTTTTAGGTTTGAAGAGGATTGGAGGAAGCTTGAAGATCCATTTTCCATTGTTGCATTCAAAACCCTACTGTTGAACACAATGTTGTGTTGAGAAGGGGGTGAGTCAACATAACTTAAAACTTAATCATTTTATTTACATATTAACAACACATCACATAAATAGAAAAGGGCAAGATATAACACATGCATCACACAAAGACACCAATATTTTAATGTTGAAAACCCAATGAGGGAAAAACCACAGTGAGAATTAAGTCACAATATATGTAGCTCACCGCTAACAAGAATTGCAATGTTGTTAAGGCCCATTGCCTATGGACTTGAAAACTAAGATGTACAACCTTAGAGAAAGATACAAAAGGAACTGATGAGACTTGCTATCTCAGAGCATGATACAAAAGATTATAATAAAAATAGGAACTTGAACTGCTATGGAAGAAGCATATGACTTATATTGATGTTGCAGTCCCTTTTTCACAAAATCACATAATTACATAGATTTCACACACTTCATTTTTAATATTCTACTTAACACATCTTCAACACACACACGTCCTTTCACAAATGGTTTGTCCTTTTATAAATATCCTTTGCAATAACATAAAAAATCAATTAAGTTAGCTCCAAGATGACCATTGATAAAATAATTGATATTGCATAGGTTGGCTCCAAAACACATCCAAAATAAAAAGGATTTAGTTTTGGATCATCATAAACTATGTTGGAGCCCAAATGCATCACAAACACATTCTCTAAAGCAAGATTAATTGATCAAGACCAATTGTAGATGAAGGAAACAAGTCATGTTGACCCAAATAGTATCAATAACATCAACACTATCACTATTTGACTTTACACCACCAGGGAGAAACCAAAACCAATGTGTGGATCAAGATGAAAGAATTCTACTTTATGCACAATATCTCATCAACCTTATGCTAAATAAATTGATCATCATATGCTATTGCAAGAGAAGAAACCTACTTAATACATAGGAACAAAGCATTCTAAACAAACTATAACACACTATTATTCAAAAAATGATCTTGCAGAACACCAAAACACCTAAAGATTCTCAGTAGTGTACATTTGACATTATTGATCATTTCTACAAAACCTCAAGGCCAACACTTTACTTCTAGAGGAATGTAGAGCATTTCATCAGGCTTTCATCATTACATTCCTTTGTTAGCGTATAGATTGGAACACTGTTGCTTGTAACACATATTGCAGGTATGATAACTTGATTTCTTGGATATGGAATCTTCATAGCTTGAAAAACATGTCATATGAATTGCAAGACTAAATATTGCTCAACGAAAGGATGCAGACCACTTTACCAACACCCAAACATAGAGAAGTGGATTGTTCATGCCTTAGACAAGTTTCCATAATTGAACAAGTATGAATCTGACTCAAATATTAATCCACCGACTCTTTGAGCATGTAGCCACCAACTAATGTAATTTCATACCATTACCATAACATAGAGCATATGTAACAATGTGTTACCATATACTTACCAATCATCCAAACTGACATTCTGCCATGGACACATTTGATGATCTTCTAAATTATCTTCAATGTCTCTCCAACTTCACGAATGACCTCTAGTTGACAATAATGACAACACATGTTGAGTTGAGATCAATTGAAACACATATTACCAAAAATATCCCCCTTTGTCATTGATGGCAACACATATTTATTTACGAGTCTTCTCTCCCATTTTATCTGTATTCAATCCCCCTTTGACATCAAGGAAAAAGGGAATACAATCTCCTTCTTATGACAACCCAAAAATAATTCTGCATGTACTTCCCTTGATTGTATGATTCCTTTATAAAACTCTCCCCCTTAGATGGAGATCCTTCAAAATTGATACTATATACATGAAATATTTAAAAAACACCAAAAACAATACTACAAACAATCACAAAACTGTACAACCACAAAAATATCTCATCTTATGCTTTTACAACTCCCTTAGAGGGTAAGATGCCCTTGTATATTATCTTGATATGGGCTAGAGTTGCATCCCAATTTTCCTTAGCTGAGGAAAGGATCTATTTTTGGCACCCAAATTGTATATACAAATCCTCAGACACATTTATATTATCCAACACTTTCATCTTCTGCTCTGTATACATTGCTTCACCCAACACTTTAGATAGAGAAGTCAAACTAAAACTCACTGCTTCTCTCAACAAACTATATTGTTTCTTTATCTGCTCTTTCTAGTCCTGCAACAGAGATAGCTGCCAATGAAGCTTTTCAACTTGAGCCCTAGTGGAGCCATCCTTGTCCTTTGTTAAATCAAATGCTCTAGACAACTAAAATATTTGTGACTCAATATATTTAATCTAACTTTTAATTCTCTTTGTAGACTCAGGCCACCTTAAACAAAAATGATAGAGGGAAGTTGCCTCATCAACACAATCCTTGAACTCTTTAATTTTTTCCTTTAATTTATTGTGTGCATTGGAACACCAATCAAATAAGTTAGCCATCCTTTTGTCAATTAATTTTTGTAGGGCTTCTTGTTCTACTTTTTTCTCAGCATGAGATGAATGGTCCTTAAAGGAATCCATTAGTAGCTTCAATTATTGTTCTGGGGCTAAAGATGAATCAATGTCTACTTCTGGTAAGACCTCCTGTATTATTTGTAATCCATCATTGATTAAACTTATTTTTTTCACATGTGCCTGTAATATTTATGTTCTTGCAGAGGCATGCAGGATGTCTCCAATCTACAACTTATGGATGGAGAAATATTTGACAAGTCTACTTGTCCCTCATGAGTGTTAGAATTGTGAAACAAGCACAAAACCATGAGCCACAAGATCAAACAACAAACAAAGACACCTTCCATACAAGAGATCTACAAACAAGAATTGCTATATTCATCAACAAGGAAAAGTTATAGAAGAAGCTTTCAAGAAGATATGAAAGCTTAGATATTCTCCGTGAAGTAATTACAAAGAGGGTTGAATGTTTATAAGAGCAAAGCCCTAAATGAGAAAGGATCAAATCATGACAAGTGTCAACATCACATGAGTTGTGACATAATGATCTAATATTAACTCAACTAATAAAGCATTCCTAAGTTTAGCTAAAGTGTGTTGAGAATAAATTAGACTAATAATCAATTAAAGATTAATTAATTATTAGCTAATGCAAGATAAATCTAACACCCCCCCTTAAGATAAACTTAGGGAGTAGCTAAAAACCCTTAAAAAGAATGCAAGATGGGTCCCGACAAATAAGGCCAAGTAAGGTACCCATGTACAAATAGAAGATCTCTATAATGTGGAGAAATAGAGAAAACCTCATGGAAAAAACTCTACTCCATAAAGAGATGAAAGCCAAGTGAAGGATTGAAGAAGCCTCCAAACAAGACAAGGTTGTCCCAAAAGATTGGAACAAAGAGAACACCACAGAAGCATGAAGAAGCTACAAACACTACCAAAGAATGAATGTTGAAATGCTGCAAAAAGAATAACCTTTGCCGAAACATTTGATGATCAGGATCAAGAAGACAAGAATTTGTATGATTTCCCTCAATGACATTACTGGAATCAGATGGAAAAAAAAAAAAGGAAAACACCTGGAACTCAAAGATATAGATGGAAAAGGTACCAAAAGTTTGAAGAACTGATCATGAGAAAATGGAAGGTTTCCTCTTGAAATAGGAATGCAAGAGTGTCCATATGGTAAGTGCTCCATCTCACTGAAATTCATGGGTAACCAGCCACTACATCCACCTAGTACATAGGAACAAATACTGCATACATAGCTCACTCCAACGCGAAACCAAAGAAGCAGTAGCACCAACAGTAGAAACCCCCCCATAATGCTAAAAAGGGAGAGGCGTGACAGGTACATTGAAACTGAATGCCTAAAAGCAGTGCATGAAGAGGAACCAAGAACATCTGAAGGTACAATCATGAAAGTACAAGCAGATAGAAAGGATGTGAAAACAAAAGTTACATACGCATGAGAAAGGTATGAAGGAAAACAAAGGCAAACATCAACCCCCATGGCACTTTATATCATAGTGCGAGTATAATAAGGCACAAAGTGATGTGCAAGATCCCATAATACAGGTGCAATATAGAGGCACTTTATCTCAGTGCATTTACAAAATCATAAGTACATGCAATGTGAGTATAAGGTCCAAAAAAGACAACATGCTGAAAAAAAAAATCTCTTATAGAAAAAGAGGAAACTAGTAGCACCATGACAAAGTACATGAAAAAAAATGCACTAAAAAAAAAATGACACCCAAAAATATGTTCGGATGCAGAAGATATGGCCCGTCGAAGTCTCCAAAATGAGAACTAAATAGCTACAGCACTGAGAAAATAGAATTCTAGGAAAAAATAGAAGTAAAAACTAGAAAATACCTGCACCATTGCGAAGAGCGTGAAATTTCACCCCATTTAAAAAATTACCTGTGAAAAGAGACCATTGTATGGCAAGAGATATGACCTCTTGAGTTGAAGTTACTGTGAAAAATAGCGGAGAGGGTTGAAGAAGCGTGAATTTTAGCAAAAACACTTCCAGGATCTGGAGGTCCCACCAATTTAGTCAACTGCGGACCAAAAATCTCCATTTAGGTTGTAACATTATTTTTGCAAAAAAATTATTGCAAAAATACTATTGTTTATTTTTTTGAGAAAAAAACGATAAAAAAATAAACTATTATATTTTTTTGCTTTATAAAAAAATATATAAATAAATGTAATTTATATATATTTTTTTAAAAATATATAAAAATTATTTATTTATTTTTAAAAAAAAAGGTAAGGGGGGGACCGCCACCCCTGGGTGGAGCCCGAGGAGGGGCCCACCACCCTGCCAAAAGGCAGGAGGCGACACCCTTAAATTAGACTAATAATCAATTAAATATTAATTAATTATTAGCTAATGCAAGATAACTCTAACAATGAGTAGGAATCCTTAAGAGCTATGGTGTCACCAAAGCTTTAAATTACATCTATAGTCCTAAGAGGTCCTTGAATGAATCAAAAGATGTAGAACCTTGACCTATATCAATGGAATCATCTTACTTCACATCCATGTTTTCTGTTGTTTTCTAACCTATCTTAGGATTATCCACTTCCTTCTCTTTTTCTTTTTTTTGTCTCCATATTGAGATTTCTTCCAATTTGTGCATACATGAAACATCTTCTCCTTGTTGTTGTCTAGAGGGTCCTTATACTTTTTGCTGACCTAATATGTTCTATTCATTTGTATCTTCTAGAGAAGGAAAACTAGGTTCTTCATCAGGATTAGTGTTCCCCAGGGGGGAGCCACCCATTTTACCTTGATCTTCTTTATCTTTTGTACTTGTGTTCATTGAAGGAGAAGTCTCCTCATTCAACTTATCATCTTTTTCTATCCCATCATCACCAATTATATTGCTCTCAAAAGCAGATAAATCTATGTCTTGTGTAGACACATCAGGTATATCTTACATAATGGTGTCATCTAGAACATGTTCCTCACTTTTCATCTCGACCTTCTTCATCTCCTCAAGGATCTTGACTGTCTTTCTTTAGTCTCTTTCTCCTTCCTTTTTATCTCATCTTTGTTACTTCCCATTAGAGTGTTTACTCTCTGTTTGGTCTGGAACTCTTGTGCTTACCTCAGAGATAGTTTCACTCATTCTTCATGTGAGATGGATGAATCAACCTTCTTTAAAGCCTATTGTCTCATTTTAGCTTCTTCTACAATGGCTTCATTTCTCTTGTTACTAAGAATGTCTGCAAGACTTGTTAGGAGTTGATCAATAATCTCATCAAGAGCTACATTAAAGCTCATCATATACATGACTATGGCCTTTTCAATTGTAGCCTTGTCGGCAGAAGGCATTTCATCATACAAATCAGTTGTCTCTTTCAATTCTCCATGCTCTACAATATCATTAAGAGTTTCCTCAAGCTATAGATTCTCATACTCAAGTGCTTTCGGAGAAGCCTTATTTGTCTTATTTACTTTTTCCTTTCCTTTACCTTTAGATGTTTCTCCTTCATCACCTTGTTTTGCTCTCTTTTCTCTTCTCTTAAATATAAAGGACTCTATTTTTCCTTTTTCATCCTATTCATCATCCTCCACATTTATCAAAGTGAACTTCTCTCTTCTTACCTACTATTTAGGCCTTGGTCCTTTCTTCTCTACAGTCCCAAATTTCACAAGTGCACTAGAAGCATAACTCCTTCTAGAAGATGTTTGAGCAAGTCTAGAAGGCTTTGGAGGTGTAACAATAGCAAATATAGATCTACTTGCTCTTTTAGGTCCTTATGAGGCTTGTGGAGTGGTAGTAGAAGCTTGTGGTACTATCGGAGTACCTTCAAATGCACTCCTTGATGGAATTCCAAATTCCTTCTTGAGTTTGTCTTTCATTTTATCCACACTTTTTCTTTCTTATTGATCATCTTATTTGTTATTTCATCATAAGTTCCAAACCTCTCTAAAGTTGGATCCTTAGGCTTATTAAGCAGGATATCAACATAGGCAATCCAATCAGCTTCAGGGACCTCATAAGGCAGTTTAGGTATCCATGAAGTTCTTGGTTCAACTGCCTCCATGTAGCAATTTTCTTTATCCACCATGAAAGTAATAACATTCTTATATTTTTCTACCACTTTTGAGGGTATCTTGTTCCTCGTTTACATTTCATTTTGGAAAGTCTTAAAGAATCCACTATACATAATGTCTCATTGTTTCACATCCGAAAACCTAAGCATATGATCCCTAATTTGATGTGCAACAAGAATATGTCCTTGCTAGACCACATTCCTCAAACTAGGCAATTCCTTGAATAAGTAAAACATAAGATAGATGATTAAGGAACCATATCGAAAGTTGTATCTTGTTTCCTTTGCTTTGTGTGGATTATCTAATAGCTACTACTGCATAAGCTCACAAATATCAAAGTATTTTCCTTCCTTCACCATTAGATGTGTTGTATGAATTGCAGTGGTAGTAGCAAAGCCTTCTCTATTTGAGTAGTATATCTTGTATGCAATTCCCATTGTTGCATAGCGGATCCCTAGGTCTGGTATGTCATCCATAGTGAGTTCCCTTTTATCAAATTTAGCTCCAATGAGCCTCATAGCTTCTTCATTCTTGAAATATTTCAATACAAGAACAGGTTTGGAGGAGTGCAAACCAGTTACAATTTTGATGGCGTCCTTTATAATCATATAAGGCTTATCTAGGTAGATGAATTCTTCATGAATCTGGTTCAACGCAATTCTTATCCATTCATGTTCAAGACTAAAATTCAGAAAACTCTTCCACGTATCTAATATCTTCACTTGCACATTC
>VDFB02107133.1:0-17339 GCA_007258455.2 Sequoia sempervirens
CATTTGCATAAACAACTGAAATGTGTAACAAATGTTAATCAATACATTGAATTTTGAGGTGCATTGAAATAATAATAAAAAACATGTTTTGGGGAAAATATTAGCAGTGTGGGGGGGAAGAAAGCAACCCTAATAAAATCATTTTCTGTTGTTCTTGATACACCATTTGTAAGTTTTCCTTGGATGACAGTACTGAATTTCTATATGTTGTACCCCTTAAATTTCCTACATGTTACAAATATGGGATAAAAATGCACAAATTTGTATCGAGTCCAAAGGCAAAGGAATTTTGAATAAGGGTAGCCAAACTTGATAAGGATGCAATCACTATTACACGTATTGACAATCCATAATAGTCATGTAAAGACAACTTCCTATGAAAACCATAATCAATCAAATTATGCACATTCAAATCTAAGTTTGAAACCTTGCATTTCAGTCCATGCATCTAAGTCCTTGTTGAAGATTGAGGGTGTCAACAACAAAGCTAGAATAGCTCTCCTTAAACCATAGCTAGTTTTAAAGTGCAGTATTTCCAAATTCAAATCCACTTCTTAGCTAAGGAAAGGAGGTAGGATTGTTAGGTGCTACCTCAAACAGAGAAGGCCATAGAAAACATTAAAATAGAAGATTCAATAAGTGAGACGACATAGCTATAGACCATAGATAATCAAAATTCTTGTAATGCACAAATGCTTGTGATACAAACAAAAGGTGCTTACACATTGGCTGAATATATCCTCATCAAAATGACCAGAAATAAATTTCAAATTTGTAAGTAAAATCTGACATTCAAGAAAAACAGTCATAAAAATTGGAAGTAAACTTTGGCAGACATGTAGGTGAACTTAATTCATCTGATTTTATGCCTCTTGGGTAGACATGGGATCTCCCTCTTAATTTTGGATTTGTCCATTACCTCCACATAAAACTGACATCCTTGGTCTTCTATGCTTGGTTCCCCATGCCATGATGTAGTTATACCAAATGAAAATGAAACAGTAATCATCTCCCCTTCTACTTTGGCTGGAAGATGCATGCTTAATGTTTTGATACATGATATCAATTCTCTCTTCTGATTTCATTGTTGATACCGAAATCCATTATAGTGGGCCTCCAAAGTTCCAGTCATCTTTCGTCCTCTTCCACCAAATGTTGGTCTGATCCACACATTTGCTAGCCTAATTGGATTTGTTTTTGAAAGTTGAAGTTTCTCCTGAGTCACCAGTGTAGCTCTCTCTGTATTTTTAGACTCTTTCATTGCAACAAATTGTCTCTTGGATTTAATTAATTGTAGCACATGGTTGATGTGCTTTGAATCTTTGCATCTAAAGGAAATTTCCTTAACATAAATACTGCTAGGGAATTTCAATGTTGCTATTGTATTTGGCATTATAGTCGGTACTTGCAACATTGAAAATTATCCTTATATAATAATTCCCTCCATCTTGTTGGCTTGTAACACTCTTGATGGTGGCTACATGAAATCTGATTCTGATTCCTCTTCCACATCAGAGTATTCATATCCTTGATCTAACTCTTCTAAATTATTAGAATCATAATCACTAGCTTTCATATTCAAAAATTCCCAACCATCATCTTCAATAAATTTATCTAGATCATTTTTAATACTCTTCAAAATTAGCCGCTAGTTCAAGTTCATTTTGCTTTCATAATACTTTATATCCATGGAGTTCAGCCATTCCTTGATGCCATCAAGTGAAGATTGAGGAATGGCGTCAATGCAGAGTACATCCCGCTTGAATTCTTTGAAAATAATAGCCATATCAAATACCTTTTTCCCAAGACCTACTCTCTCAAGGTTAACAATCTCAATCTCACTAATAGTGATTACTAAGAAAGGTAATTCCACCAACTGTACCAAACAGTTTACTGTAGGAACAATAAAAGCAAAGGCTTTGAAAGGAACTCCATATATGAAAACAAATATCTCTAAAAGGTATATCAAACTCTAGTTCAAAATATTTTAGATGAGGTTGCTCCCATAGCTCTCTTACTCACTTGACAAATCCTTGAAACTCTGTATTGATTTTATTTTTCCTGTCCCTCTCTTGCTGTTCTTCCTCAATTTCTTCAGGATCATACATTGACCTTCTTCCCCTCCTAAAGTTTGGACCACATCCATTACCTCCACATAAAAATGAACATCCTTGGTCTTCTTGGTTCCCACGCTGTGATATGGTTATACAAATGAAAGTGAAGCAAAGTAATCATCTCCTTCTCCGCTAGCTGGAAGAATGCATACTTAATGCTTTGATACATGATATCAAATCTCTCTTCTGCTCTCATGGTTGAATATTGAAATCCATTATGGTGGGCCTCCAAATTTCCATTCATCTTTCTTCCTCTTCCACCAAATGCTGGCCTGATCCACAAGTCTGCTAGCCTAATTGGCTTTGTTTTTGAAAGCTGAAGTTTCTCCTGACTCACTAATATTAGCTATAATTTTTTTGAAATTTTATTATGGTATGTGCACTTTGATATGATGCAATATGATTATGATTTCATCTCATATGTTATAATATTAGATATATAACTAAAAAATAAATTATTGCATGAAATAAATGATAAATTTTCATTTAATTTTTTTTTTTTTTGCAAAACACAAGTCTTCTAGAAGATCAAGATGATCCTCAACATGATATAGATCCACAAAATATTGATTATGCCAGTATAGATCACATGCTAGAGGATGATGATGACCCAAATATAGAAGACACCAAGGTCGATGACAATGATGATGACGAGGATGACAACGATGATGATGATGATGATGATGATGATGATGATGATGAGATAGTTGGTAATAGTAACCAGTGACATTCATGATCATATAGAATACATCATGGATCATTGTTGATATATCATTATGATGACTTTTTTCATGGTTACTATCATATGTATCATTTTCATGACCTACAATACTATATTGTTGAGTTGTATCATTTTCACTATATCATTTGGACATGTATCATCTTGACTTGTATCAATTTGAGTTACATAATTTATCAATTTTATTTATATCATTTGTACATGTATCATTTTCACTTATGTCGACTATTGGACATGTATAATTTTGACATGTTTTTGATGTACTAGCATATTTGACTTTCACTTGTTTTAGTTATATATGATGATAATCTTATCAATATTGACATGTCAACTTATATATATTAAAAGTGGTCAATGACTTTTGGATGAATATTTATTAAGTATGATGATTTTAATTTACTCCTCAGGATGGATGTTGTCAAATTCAATTAAATTATAGATATTTGACTCACTTGTTTTAATTATAGATGATGATCATGTTACAATAATTATATTGTTATTTAATCATATGAGTTAAATAATTAAATTACTTACTCTATAATCATATGAGTTATTTAGGAGGCACGATATATTTAACTAATTAAATTGAAATAAAACATATTAAATTAATAAATGGAAGCAAAACAAGAAGCATTTCTAGAAGCAAAAAAGGAAGCAACAACGGAAGCCAAACTAGAAGCAAACTAGAAGCAATCTTGGAAGCAAAACTGGAAGAAAATATAGAATCAAACCTTGAAGAAAACCTGGAAGCAAAACTAGAATCAAAACTGGAATCAAAATCGGAAGCAAAACTAGAAGCAAAACTGGAAGAAAACCTAGAAGCAAAATTGAAAGCAAAACTGGATGCAAAACTGGAAGCAAAACCAGAAGCAAAACCATAAGCAAAACTAGAAGCAAACCTAGAAGAAAAATCAAAAGAAAAATTGGAAGCAAAACCAGAAGCAAAACAAGAAGCAAAAACAGAAGCAAAACTGGAAGCAAAACCGGGAGTAATCTTGGAAGCAAAACTAGAAGAAAAACTGGAAGAAAAACCAGAAGCAAAACTAGAAGGAAAACCGAAAGAAAAACTAGAAGCAAAACTAGAAGCAAAACTAGAAGCAAAACCCGAAGCAAACTTGGAAGCAAAATTGGAAGCAAACTTGGAAGCAAAATTGGAAGCAAACCTGGAGGCAAAACTAGAAGCAAAACTGGAAGTAAAACTGGACGTAAAATTGGAAGCAAAACTAGAAGAAGAAATGGGAGTAGACATGGAAGCAAAACTAGAAGCCAAATTGGGCACTAATTTTGGCGCAATTTTTGTCGTTACTTCCCGGCGCTATTTTGGGCACTAATGGAGGCGCTTTGATTTTCTAGTGCTAAATTCGATGCAATTTTGATGCAAATTTCAGCGCAAAATATGACATCAAATTGACCATGCTTGTTTGCACTGAGTTTAGTGTCATCCAAATTGCTCAATTCATGTGCTCAAAATACACTAAAATTTGGAGCAAAATCCAACACTAATTGCCTATTGTGCTATTGTGTATCCAAATTCCTTGTTTACTTGGTCCTAAATTTACACCCTAATTTAATTAGCTTGCCTTGCTTGCTTAACATACTTGCATGCTTATTATCCATCATTTTCTCCGCTCTAAAAAGAGACGTATGGTATGTCAAAAAATGACTCACTAAGTCATTTCCACCTCCATTGAGGAAAATACTTACAAATAAAATAACTAATTTTTTTTAACATTGGCTTATATTTTTTAAGTTTGCAGTCATTAAATATCAATGATAGTTTATGTTTATTAATATTAATTATAGAATAAATCAACTTACTATAAGTAATTATTATTACAAAGATATATTAACAATAATCATCAAGCATTTAATTACGTAGAGAGGCGTTCTACAATCACAACAGGGGTGGAAAAACCTGTGTAAAGAAAAAATATTCAAGAAGAAATTGATGTGCAGGTGGTAGTACCAGAAGGCGAAGATACATGGAGGTAATTGACATGGGTGACAACAAATGATTCCATCAATTTGCATGTGAATGGTGCTGGAAACTATTTCAAATCATCGGTGCAATTGGTGCAACACAAGAAAATAAGATATCTCTAATGCTAACCTCATTCATGTAGCCTTAAGGGAATGCATTTCATCCAACATAGTAGATACCTTTCTTTGCAGCTCAATGATCTCAAAGATACCTTTCGTGCATGCTCAGATTCTCTCTCACTAAGATCTAGAGCACATGGATGTTAAGGTTAAGGTTTCTAATTTGGTTCAACACCCATTTCATTCAATAGATTCAATATGATAGACTACAATATTCTGAAAATGGGGAAGGAGGGTAGCAAAGAAGGGCTTAGGCATAGTAGGATAGGATTTGAAATATTGGGGAGAGTATTTCTTTCTAGGAGAAAGAAACACAATTGTCGTAGATGATCAAGAGGGCTGAGAGGAGGAAAGGTTGTGCATTCTTTTGAGAGGTGGGAGAGGATGATGCACAAGAGGCTTATTAGGAATTCCACCACCATCTTCTTTCGTGACAGAGAAATGCCATTTCTTTTGAATCATCTAATAATTATGATTAGAGTTCAATTACGATTAGAGTTCAATGAGGATTATAGTTAGGCTTCATTTATAGTTCAATTAGGGTTAGGGCTAAGGTTCTATAATTAAGGTTAGGTTAGGGTTAGAATTATGGTTCATCCAATTAGAGTTAATGTTCAACTAAGGTTAGGGTAAAGCTACACTTAGAATTTAATTAGGTTTAGGTTTCAATTAGTATTGAATTAGGGGTAGGGTTTAATTAGCATTAAATTAGAGGTTTAGTTAATGTTAGGGTTAAGACTAGGGTTCATTGAGGATTATGGTTTAGGCTTCAATTAGAGTTATAAAATAAATATTTGATTTAGGGTTAGAGTTAGGATTATAGTTCAATTATGGTCAAAGTTAGGGTTAGGGTTCAATTATAGTTAAAATTAATTACGGTTATAGTTAGGGTTAGGATTTAATAATCTTAAATTAATAAAAAATTAATTATATTATACTTAGAATGAGAATTCAATTAATATCTTAACCCTAAATCACAAATCACAAACCTAACCTTAACCCTAACTATAACCATAACCTGACCATCTTCGAACAATAATGATAGAATTTATTGATTTAATGTCCAATATTTATCATAATATAGCACTAATAGATGTGAATTTAAATTTGTTAGTGTTGATCTTAGAACTCATAATTTAGTGAAATCTATTCCTTAGATCTAAAAATCAACAAATAATTTGGTGCCACATTAATAGACTTAGGATTAGGATTAGAGTTCAATTAGGGTTAGAGTTAGGACTAGGTTGGGGTTTAGGCTAGGGTTTTACTTATGATTATAGTTACCTGGTTAGGGTTTAATTAGAGTCAGTTTTGAATTAACATTCAATTAGGGTTAGGGTTCAAGTAGACTTGGGGTTAGGATGATTATAATTTTAAATTCATCAAAATTACAGATAGTGTTAGAACTAAGGTTAGCTAGGGTAAGGGTGAAGCTTAAGATTAGGATTAAAATTAGAGTTATGAGTGGAGTTAAAATTATAGTTTTAGTTCTATGGTTAGTGTTAGGGGTAGAGTTAGGTCTAAAATTAGGGTTATGTTTAGTGTCAAGGTCATAATAAAATTAGAATTATAATTAAGGTTACAATAAGGGTAAGAATATTTGTTACTTATGGTTAAGGATTGTGTTGGTGTTACAATTGGGGCTAGGTTTCAATTGGGTTTAGGGTTATACATTAAATAAGGTTGGAAATCAATGAGGATTATAGGTAGGGTTGGGTTTGGGATATAATTAGGGTTAGGGTTCAATTAGGATTAGAAGTTAATTATGATTATAGTTAGGCTTCATTTAGAGTTCAATTAGGGTTAGGGTTAAGGTTCTATAATTAAGGTTAGGTTAGGGTTAGGATTATGGTTCATCCAATCAGGGTTAAGGTTCAATGAAGGTTAGGGTAAAGTTGCACTTAGAATTTAATTAGGGTTAGGTTTCAATTAGTATTCAATTAGGGGTAGGGTTTAATTAGCATTAAATTAGGGGTTTAGTTAATGTGAGGGTTAAGCCTAGGGTTCATTTAGGGTGATGGTTTAGGGTTCAATTAGGGTTATAAGATGAATATTTGGTTTATGGTTAGGGTTAGGATTATAGTTCAATTATGGTTAGAGTTAGGGTTAGGGTTCAATTACAATTAAACTTTAATTATGGTTATAGTTAGGGTTAGGATTTAATTGTCTTAAATTAATGAAAATTTAGTTATATTATACTTAGAATGAGAATTCAATTAATATCTTAACCCTAATCCTAAACCCTAAATCCCAAATCACAAACCTAACCTTAACCCTAACTATAACCATAACCCTAAAACTAACTCTAACTTTAACCATTATCATAATCCTAATCCTAACCCTAATATTAATCCTAAACCTAAATAATCCTAACCCTAAACCTAACCTTAATTATATATCTAACTACAACACTAAACTACCTCTAATCCTAACCTTTACCCTAAACCTAACTCTTTTTGTAATTGTAACTATAACCTTAACCTTGAATGTATATCTAATTTTAATCATAACCCTATCCCTAACACCAGCCTTTAATCTTAACCCTAATTTTATATCTAACCATAATCCTTAACTTAACCCTAAATATAATGTAGACATGGAAAATATACTGATGCACTTGATCCCGATTCACTAACACTGTTTCGTCCTGAATCACCTTCTTAGCTTATCATCACTCTTCGTCCCTTAATTAAATAAATAATCATTTATCTCATTAAGTCGTTCTCTCTTGTTAATTAAATCAATTAATCTGATCTAATTAACCCTATGTCTTTATTTAATTAAATAATTCATTTTATTTGATTAAATCTCTAAAGTCATCTTATTACATTAAATAAATTAAACCTTATTTGATTTAATCTAACATCATCCCCTTTAATTAAATAAATCAAAATCTTTATTTAATTAGTCTCTAAATCACATCCTTCTCATTTTTTATTTAAATCAACCCATAAATCTAAATCAATTAGTCACATCATCTAATCCCTCATTAACTTAATTAGACCTTAATTAATTTAATCTTAATACATGTCCCATCCTCTAGCTTTTTCCACTTGTACATGAAAATACATTTAATTCATTTATTAAATCCCTATTTTGTTTCAACTTGGCATCTTTAAAGAGAATATTCTTCCAAATTTGAAATCCATCCAAGTGGATTTGTCCTTCCAACAAGGTATTCATTCCTTCTTACATGTCCTTGTGCATTGAGCCAAGTGGCATTTAAGTCATTCTTTTTACCTCTTGCATGTCATTTCACTATTTTCAAATTCCACCTAATTCCATTTATTGTGCACATTCATCAAAATGTGCTCAAGCTTCCTCCATTCACATCTTGACAAGTGGCACTTGTCCATTGGGTGTTGAATGATCCCACATTGCTTCATTTTGATCTTTTTTCCATCTTGTCCTTCTATAAATAAGAGGCTTCTCTCCTCATTTTGATCATCCACAATTTGAGTAAACTTACAATACTCAATTTCATCTTCAAGCACATCCATCTTCATCCATTTTATCAAGTTTATAGCTAGGTTATGCAGATTTTTCATTATGGAGCTCAATTGAATCAACATCAAAGTGCATCACTCATCAACATTGCATCATAGGAGTTGGGAAAGGGCCAATTTCCACATCAAATTGGCACCAATTCCCCCATGGGATCAAGAGTTTGCTTTACATCGAATGAGATTTGATCGATGTTATTTATGTTTGCTTATGTTCTTTATTTCATCTGGTGTTCTTTGCAATTTAAATGGATTTCATGGGGAATATTGATTCTCACTTGCATTTAATCTAATTATGTGTTTGTTTATTGTGTTTATGTAGGTTTAGGATCTTGGTTCTACATTTTGGCACTAGAAAGGGAAAATCTAAAGTTTAAATCACATTTTTTGACAAAATTACGTGCTTTTTCTCTATTTTTTGTATCTACAAGAAACTGCACCGCTATCAGTTCAACAACACCATACAATGCCGCTATCAGTTCAACGACACCATACAACACCTCTTCAAAATTCAAACAACACCACTTTGTCTTTCCTGTCTAGAATTCAAATCTTCTAACTCCATTGCTGGGTTAGTTTACGGGCGTTGGAATTTCCAAACTTCAAAAAACACCGCTGGGTGAAACTCTACTGAAATCATGCTCTTTGGTTTTATTGTAGAGCGATGCTATCTTACAAGCAGTGCCATACAACACCGCTGAACCTCCTCAAACTGCATCGCCTATGCAAACTATGCCAATGGAGTCAAGAAAAAGTTCTAATCAATTTTTGTAGGTTGGTCTAATCAAGGTAAAGGAGAAAAATGAGGTTGAAAGAGACATTATGACATCATTCTCTCATTGCATCAAGTGTTTTTGAACACTTTAAGTGTTGTTTAACACTTTTAGAGAACTTATAATCTCTCTTAAAAAAATTTTTATCTTTCATGTGCATAGGATATACTAAATTTATTTTGGGCTCTAAAAAGAAAACTACAAAGGCTTTCAATTTTTGCTACAAAGGGCTTAAAAAGAAGTTTAGGACAAAATCACTAGGTTTGGTTTGAGGATTAACAATTGAACAAGGCAATCTCCATATTTTGTTTTGGTGCTTTAAAAAGAATCAAATCATTGCATTGTGGATTTAAAATAAACATGTGCTTCTTTGTTTTGTAATTACTTACTCAAAGTAATATCATTAAAAGGACCTATACGCTTTTCTCATGTATCACGACAATCTTGAAAATTAAAAGGCCTTTTGGTGACATTAAGTTGCGTAAGTAATTTCCCACACACTTCAATTTGGATTTTAAAATTGAACAAATATTGTGAGTGTGAGTGGAGCATATTGCGTACATTCTCTCTCTTTGG
Organism: Sequoia sempervirens; assembly: GCA_007258455.2. Taxonomy (NCBI): domain Eukaryota; kingdom Viridiplantae; phylum Streptophyta; class Pinopsida; order Cupressales; family Cupressaceae; genus Sequoia; species Sequoia sempervirens. Next base: position 9,806 of record VDFB02107133.1, read on the forward strand.
TTCGCAACAAAGATTGATTGAGTTAAGAATATGTTTGCTTGCTTTTGTTTATCTTAGAGGGCCTGCCTTGTGGGAAAAAGTAATCAGCCAAGGGAAACCGGGAATACACTAAAGCCAAGCGACTTCCACCCAGGATATAAGTGTGGATATTGGAACAAAGGCCAATATTACAAGGATTATTTTGACGAGAAGGGCAACAATGGTCTCTTGCTGCATGGATGGTCCCCCACGAATGGAATGCCTGCATTAAAACCCTTGTTTAGAAAAGACCAAAATCCTTGATCTATTTGTTGGTGAAAGAACGGTCGTTTTGAAGCCACCCCACAATTTTACGACTTTTAGTAGAAATGGAAAGTACGCCATGGGAGATTCATAGGTACTGATGCTTGGATGACCTGAGAAGTGAGTGTACTATAAGGGGGAGCCTGTGGGGTCAAGCATCTAACCATTCGCTAAGAGTAAGCGTAGCTGTACTTGTCCAAGTGGGGATTCAACAAATATAGTCTTTCATAGCCATAGGGCTATGCATGTTCTTGGAAACAAAATACTTTGCTTGATCGAAAACATTGGGAAAACAAACATTAAACATTGTCATAAAATTTCAAACCCTTAAGGAAGCAAATATCTTTGAAAAAATTCAAGTGTTATTGTTTTCCCTAGGGATTCTATCCTTAGAGGTTTCTAAACATTTGGGTTTACATCTCAATTTTCTTACTAAAGTCAAAAATAGGTAAATTTTTCCTTGATTTCATTGAAGTTCCACATAATATACTTTGTGGGATGAGAAGAAGTTAAGACATTAGACATCTAGTTCAAAACCTAATCAAGAGTGTGTTTGTGGTAAAAGGAAGTCATTAAGCAAAGCTAAGAACAATTGAACCCCACACATGTGTCTCAAATGATTTCATGCAAAATCAAAATCTGGAAACCAAAGTCAAAAGCTCTTAGTCCAAAAGATCATCAAAAGCATCTCTCAACGTTCTACGAATTCAAACAAATATTGCTTTTCAACTTTTATAGAAGAGCTTCAAGAAACAATCCCAATTTGTACTTGTTCTATTATTTTCAAATTCCAAATATTTTTCGAGAATTTGGACACCTTGTTTAGAGTAAAGCATGTTCTTCAATATTGAGGTCTTGTAGGCAAGAGTCTTTTTAGGTACATGTAGGATCAAAATCAAATCTTCATCCATCTTTCAAACATCAAACCAAGGTCATCTCACCAACAACTCTTGAAAATATTGAAATCATTCTTCATGCTAGAATTTTTGGCAAATCTATGAATAAAAAATCCTTGAAACAAATCAAAATCCTTGAATCAAAAAATCAAAAGCATTTTGTTTAGTTAAGTATGTGTAGATGTATCCTTCTCCCTACACTTAGTCAAATTATCATGTAAGCAAGTCTATCCCATCGATAACATCCAACATCTTGGGATCCATTTGTTCATTATCCAAAAACAAAACAATCCCAAACCAAATCAAGATCAAAAAATCAAATCCAAGAATCCAAAAAAGTCCCAAAAGTCTAGCATCCCCTCTCAAGATCTTCTAAGAGTTTAATAATCCATATCATCCACCTTTCACCATCACACCTTTGATCCTTAATCATCCTAGATATTCTCTTTTGAGCCTCATTTTATGGTTCAAACAAGATCACAACACAAGAAGAACATGGAGACCAACAAAGAAACATCAACTTCAAGTGACCTAAGCCAAACTAATTCTGAAATGAATCTTGTTGGATCAAGCAATCCCCTAACTAATTTTCCTTCATCATCACACACTCCACAAGAGGAAGGTCAAGTAGAGGATATCACCAATAATTCATTTGGGATGACACAAGACGAGATCACCGAAATGGTCCAAAATCCAAAGAATCATAGGATTGTTAACATCATGATGAAGCTCCATCCGTCACAATACATGCTTGAATTAGCAAAACAAGGGGCTAAACTCCATTCTGATTACGATGTGAGCACCATTGTGGAATTTTATTTTTGGGTTCATTCCTTCAATTTCATCCATACCCCCAATTTCATCTACGCCTCCATTCCAAAGCATCACCCAACCCATACCCCAAATTACATCATCCATTGCTCCAACTCAACCTATTGTTAACAAAGGGAGTGCATTTCTCAATGCACTGCAAACTTACCCCGTCGTGAGTAGCCAAGATTTGGACACAAAAATGATCTTGGGGCAATCTGTACCCCAAAATCCATTTCATCCATATGTCCCCCTCACCTTTCATGATCCAAATGACCCATCATCATCATTTCAAAAAACATCAACATACCCATTAAATACATAAATCTATCTCCCTATGACACCGCAAGGAGGAGACTTATTTGGACTAGGGGGTATCTTTGACCCTTCATCTTCATCATTTCCCCAAGGAAATATGCCACTCAATTTTCCACCACTTCCACCCTTACCATCAACATCAACATCAAATCTCAGTTTGGGGTTACCTCCATTGCCGCCACTCACTCAAAACAATCCCCCAAACATCAATCAAAGCATCATACCAAATATTCCCATCTTATCGCAACAACAGATGGCAACAATTCCAATAACACAAGCAACCACCACATCATCAACCATTCCCCAAAACATGGTCTCTCAAGGATGAAGCATATCAATCAGACCATCCACCACAATCCCAATCATCCATACAACGATTCCTATCATCACAACAATAAACACCATACCAAATCCATCGCCACCACCACCACCTCCACCACCAAACACAAATACGTTAAGCCAATATAGCATTGTATTACAAGCTTCTCAACAAGTTGTCTATCAAAAGGAACTTTAGAAAATCCAAAACTGACAAGCTGCACAACTAGCCATTTAGCAAGCACAAACACAATTGGTTGCACAATAAGCATAGCAAGCAGCACAAGCCGCTCAAGTAGCGCAAGCCGCTCAAGTAGCTCAAGCCGAACAACAAGCGAACAAGAAAACAAGCACAAAAAGCACAAAAGGCTGCTCAAGCCCAAGCCCTATTACAACAACAAGCCACACAAGCTACATAGATTGCACAAGATGCTCAACAAGTACAAGCCCAAGCTCAGGCACAAGTGAAAGCTTGAGCCCAATACCAAGCTAAACAAGCACAGGTGTAGGCACAAGCACAAGCATAGGCACAAGCATAATACCTTGCACAACAACAAGCAGCTCAAAAACAAACATACCAGCAAGCACATAAGCAATACCAAGAGCAAAAAGAAGCAACCCAACTAGCAGCTCAACAACAAGCATTTTTGGTGTAACAACGACAACAAGCTCAACAACATACACTATTAGTGCAACAACAACAAGATCAACAACAAGCATTATTGATACAACAAGTACAAGCATACTTGGCGCAACAAAATGTGCAAGTACCATCCACCAACACACCAACCAATCCACCCATCTCTCCAACAATTGAACCATCGCAGAACACCTTCATTCCACCCCCTAATCCGCAAAATGACATAACAACACAAATCAAGTTACTCTCACAAAAAGTGCTTGATCTTCAATCAAGGAAAACCACAGAGACACCCAACAACTCGTGTCCCTATTTGTTTGACAAGAGTCTTGTAATGAAACCGTTCCCAAAGGGATTTGAGATCCCCAAGTTTGATAAATATCATGGGATGCGAAACCCTGAAGATCACATCAGGGAATTCCAAGTTCATTGCATGGAAGTCACATAAGGAAATACATATTTGATGTGACTATTTCCTAGAAGTTTGGCTAGCCACGCCATGGAGTGGTTCTCTTGCCTCCCTCCTGGCATCAAAATTTTCCAAGAGATAGTAGACACATTCATAAAAAATTACGCCTTCAATATCGGTATGGATGTCATTCTAGAGGAACTATCAGCTCTTAAAGAAGGAAAGAACAAATCATTTGCTTCATTCCTACAACGATGGAAATCCAAGGCCAATAGGAGAAAATGGGTCATGCTAGAAGAACAACAAGTTTGCACTATCATCTCCAATCTAGAAGGAACCTTGGCATTCCATCTCAAGGTGCAAGGGATCACCACATATGACCAATTGATCTCCACATATGACCAATTGATCTCCAAGGCACTTAACATTGAACGATCCCTTATGGCACAAGGAGGGGCACCCACATATCCTAAACAAAAAAAAATCACCCATCCACCAGCTATAATGACAAACCTCGCACATGGGGAAAAAATAAAAAACATTACTAATGATGGTGTTGTCGATGCCAAAGATGTCATCAGTGCTCCTCGACAAAACACACCAGCACCCCAAAACAACCCCAAAACAACCATCAGAACAATCGCCAAGCTAACATTGTGACTTATTAGCCAAAAAATCAAACAATCAACAATGTGAACGATCAAAGGGGGCCACCCCAGTGAGACAAAAAATACCCCAAGCGGAAGTACATAGCCCTTAGGGAATCAACTAAATCCATCATGAAGCGACTGGTAGCGGAAAAACTCATCACAATCCCCAAATATGACAACTATCAAAAAGCCTTGGTTAAACTGCCATAGTACAATGAAAATCACCTTTGTGATTTCCAAAAGATCAAGGGACACACCATTGCCAGTTGTATGAGGTTGAAAAACTTAATTCAAGACGCCATTGATGAAAAAATCATAAATGTAGAACAATCAACAGGAAATCAAAATCTCAAAATCTACACGAATCTTATGCCAAATCATAACAATAAAGGGAACACTAACAATGATAAGGGGAAGGGTGCATTCAAAAGTGTCAATCATGAATATGACCATGTTATCGCATCCCTCAATGAGTATTGCATTGTTATCACCATCAAAGGAGCCCAAGATGATTGTGGAGTCACCACAAGAGGTGGGAAAATTACCATCGCAGGGTCATCTCAGCCTCCTAGAGCACCCACTTCCAACCCAAGATCCATTCCTAGTGGTTATAATGTCCTTGATCAGCTAAAAAGAACCCCAACTCAAATATCCATCATGGAGTTGCTGAAGATATCATCAGCCCACAAAAGATCCTTGAAGAAGCATTAACCTCATCCACTGTCTCGCGGATCTTGATGCTAAACAATTCCAAGCTATGGTCGGAAACATCATTACCCCAAATCTTCTTACATTCTCCGATCAAGACTTTCCCTCCCAACCATCTCACAATTGTGCACTCCATCTGGAGGTCCTAGTGAATAAGAACAAAGTCAAGAGAGTCTTGGTGGATGGAGGTGCAGATTTAAACATTTGTTCCCTCAAGCTCATAAAGAATCTGAGAATCTCTGAGGATTCTATTGAAAAAGGAAAAGGCATCACAATCAAGGATTACGATGATTAAGAAAGAGTGTCTCAAGGCACTATCCAAATCCCTGTTCAAGTCGGGCCAACAATTATGGAAACCACCTGCCAGGTCTGTGACTTCAATTTACCTTACAACATCCTCCTGGGGAGTCTGTGGATCCATGGGATGCAAGCAGTGGCATCAACCTTCCACCAATGTGTCAAGTTCACATACCAAGGCCAGGAGGTCACTATCCATGGGGATCCCGAATCCTTTTCTTACTGCAAGATCCTAGAAGCAAAATACTACAAAATCCCCCAAGTGTCAAAGAATGTTGAAGGCCCATCAACTCCATACATTGATCTAGCTACTCTCGCCTCCACTTCTGCAACAGAGACACCCGCCATCCCTGCCATCTCCAATATCAAGGTCCTTATCTAGGGCAATGGGTGTGGACACTATACAATTCCAAAAAATTCTTTTGTGGTAGGAGAGTTACCATAATCTCCTAGGTCATGAGGACAACCACAATCAAATGATGCTTCATCATCTCAAACCTTCACAGTAGGCTCCTCCAGCTTCAGAAGTTGGGGAGATCTTGGCCGGGAAGTAATAGAAGAAGACCCATCCCATCTCCTATACCAAGACAATAGACTGATAGCAGACTGATAGCCGATCTACCTATGGATGATAGCAATAAAGACTTAGAAATGATGCTCACATGGGCTATGAAAAAAACAAAAAGCTTGGAAAAAATGACAACAGGCTTCTAATACCCATCATTCCTGAGATGCGAATGAGAAATCTTGGCCTCAAATGTACCCCTCTGAGTATAACCATATGTGGCTGAAATTCCTTGGTTAATAAAGTCAAAATTGCTTAGCAAACGACAACTGCCCTTCAATTACCCATATCCATTGGTCTACCTTTAGACAATTTCACATTTGACATAACCGATGTCTACAGTAGTAATGATGAGGAAGATGCCATAACTGACTTACCTATGCTTTTTGTGAATTCCTCTCTCCTCATGATTAGTACCGTTTCATTTGATTCAACCAGTCAAACCCATGAAATCAACCTAGTTTACCCCCAGCTCATCAATTACAACCAATGAGGACTGCCAATTATGGACACTTTCAAAAATAATGAAGCGCTCTTGGGATTGTGGAGCATGATAGCATGCAAAGATCACAAGGCTGGATTTGATATCATTTTGGACACACAAGCTTACTATCGGGAGACAATTGAATCCTTTAGTCGCAAAATTGAAAACTTGAGAATAATCTCAGTCTTTGAGTGAAAACCACACTGTGGCACTCTCTGACCCTAAAATAGTAAAAACAAAGGACACATCCAACAGTGAAAACCTCTCTGAAGTGCTTGAGGATGAAGGATTTAATCTTCCTCTTAGTGCACTACATTAGGAAAAGTCAGCGATTCTAACCAAGAAGTGCAACCCAGTCCACTTGGGAACATAGGAAACTCCACATATCACATTTTATGCTGAATCATTGATGATAGAAGAATGAGAGCTCCTAGCTACTTTCTTAAGGGAGATAAAGGTCAAATTTGCATGGAGCTATGCTGACATGCCCAGGCTTGATCCAGAAATTGTGGTCCATCATCTAGTAGTTTATCCTGAAGAAAAGTCTGTTATGCAAAAACTGAAAAAAATGCATCCCTAGATAGCCTTAGTGAAAATGGAATTGAAGAAGCTACTTGATGCAGGGTTCATATGACCAATCAATTATCCAGAGTGGGTATCAAATCTGATTCTTGTTTCAAAACCAAATGGGGGAATCCGTATATGCACAAATTTTAGAGACCTGCACAAGGAATGTCCCAAATATGACTTCCCGCTTCCCAACATTGATATGATTGTAGATATGACCGTGAGACATGAGATTCTTTCATTGATGGATGGATTCTCCTGGTATAACCGAATCATGATAGCCAAAGAGGATCAACATAAAATGACTTTTACTTGTCCATGGGGGACATATTGCTAGAACATGATGCCATTTGGCCTAAAGAATGCTAGAGAAACATATCAAAGGGCCATGACCTTAATCTTTCATTACATGATCCATAAGACTGTGGAAGATTATGTTGGTGACATATTGGAAAAATTCAAAAAGAGAAGGGACCACATAGCAGCATTGAGTGCCATCTTCGATAGATTGGAGGAATACAAGGTCCACTTTAATCCAAAGAAGTGTGTCTTTCAATTAGGGAAGCTATTGGGATACATCATGTCCATGA
>VDFB02107134.1:0-78948 GCA_007258455.2 Sequoia sempervirens
GAGCTTGAGAAGGACGAAGACATTTTATATGAGCTCTTACATCATCTATATGCTGACTCGTATGACGAGGTATAGGGGAATCTCATACAAGGAACCTATTGGTTGTGGCTCTCACCAGTTTAAAATCCATGAAGCTTGTTCACAGTTGCACCTAGCAAGCACTACTCATTACAAGCGTGTCAATGACGCCTTCACCATGCACATCACGAGATTGCTTCAGGAGCGGTTGCATCACAGGATCTCGAGGGAGGCCCAGGAATTGATTGAAAGGTATGGGTGCTGGTTTATTCAGTTTCCGAAGTTTTCTTACATAAGGCTGCAAGGTTTTTCATCATATCCATATAGGCTGCCTAAGTACCCAATTGATAGAATTTTAATGTTAGAGATATCTAGGCAATTGCTCGCCTACGATAAGATTCAGAAGAAAAAGAAGGGAGGAATTGACTTCCCAATTGTCATGGGCAACTCGGATGAAGTGTGTCCTACATTTTAGGCAGCTAGAGAGGCCAAAAATGAGCTTCAATTTTATCACTTTTCCTATCACACCAGTCGACAGCACTATGATCCGCATAATAACATCAAATGGGTACTGTCAGAGGAGTTTAAGCACAAGGAAAATATTGAGGATTATTGGGCTGATGCATCAGATGAGATTGAAGTTAGGAAAAGAATGTTCTCTCGGTTGCCAATTACCATGATCAGAGAGTGTGAAGTTGTTCCGGTTCCAGACCAGATGAATGAGGACATGGACGTTGTACATCCAGATTATGCAGCAGTAAGAGATACTCCGCTTCCACTACCAGAGCATGGGTTGATAGGCGTGTGAGTAGACTGAAGAGTAGGTCAATTGCTTTGACTTACAATTTGATGGGAGATCACAGGACACCCACCACTGGTAGGAAGAAACAGATCACACGAGGTCCGGATTCTAGAAGGAAAGAGCCAGTTCGGCAGGAGCCCGTTCAGCCGAAGCCTCCACGAGTTCCATCGCCCACGCCATTGGAGACACGTTCTCCAAGTATACAGGAAGTTTCCTTGTTTGCTGATCAAAGGAATGCATTGAATCAGGTGCAAGTAGTACAAGAAAATAATCAGCCTCCACAAAGAGAGTCGGTTGGCCAGAGCGTCAACGCACCTAGTAGAGTTGATCAGCAGACTGATGAGGGGACTGCCCTCAGTTTCAGCAGGAATTAGAGACGGCTTTGGAGGATGATAATGATATAGTTTCAGGAGACACTCAGCCACTTGAGGACGATGAGCCTCACCAGAATGATGTAGAAGTTGAACAAGTCCGAGAAGTGGAGGCACAGGAGTAGCAGCCATTTGACATACAGTATACAGTACCTGATTGGCTCAGGGATAGGATGAGAAGAAGCCCCAGCGAAGAGATTGATCCAGCAGTTGAGATGGAAGAATTTTTGAACAGGATCAGCACACCTCCACAAAAGAAGAGAGAACAAAAGTTTTCAAAGATCTCCACTGAAGAGGACGGCTCTCGCACTCTTCACATGGCAGTGCCTCAGGTTGATTGTGACCGAGATGAAGCAGTACCTGAGAATTATGTGGTCACAACTTTGGACTTAGGATGCCCTACAGGTGCACAGATTGTAGAGGAGTGTGATAACTCCTACCTCGCCCTCAAGGACAGATTATTCAAGAAGGAAGGAAAGTATAGGAAATTGAAAAGAGAGCATAAGGCTTTAATTGGATATGTGCAGCAGTTGTCTCATCCTCGTGGGCAGGAAATTCCAGTGATAGAGCTTCCACCTGAGAGACCCAGAGAATCAATCAGTGGCTTGTTGGAGTTAGGAAAGATGGCACAGGAGGCAGACAAGCGGGTCACAGGAGTTTGTGTTGAGACAGAAAAGTTTATGGAGGACCTTGCTTTTGCTTTTCAGCAGGCTTCCAGTATTTTGGCACGAATGGAGGCAGTTGATCACGCTTGGGGAGATGCTTCTGTTTATCAGAGCAAAGTAATTTAGCGTCTTGAGGCATTGAGGCATGTTCCTTTGCGGTTGCTGATTGATGGAGGGGTCATTCAGGAGAATGACAGGTATGATTTTTCCAGATGGTATTCTTCAGCGATCACGGGACGTGGTTTCTTCGACGCAGCACAGGCGGATTCAGCCAGGATACGGAAGGCTATGGCCAATATCATTGATGGAGTTCAAAATACTTTTGAGGCCATATTTGCTAAGCGGTTGAATCCGGATGAGGTGAATATTGATAATTTGAGGGGTAGGCTGGTGCCTTTCTTTTCAGAGGTGAAGACCTTCACATAGGATGACTTTGAGAACACCTCCACTTTCTCCAGTTTGATTCAGAGTATGCAGGATTCCTTAGTTGCTTGGAGAAAATCTTGTGCGAGGCATGAACCATCAGTCACAGTGTTAGAGTTTCAGCTAGATTGCATTCCACCCATTTCAGTTCAGGAGGTTGAGGCTGTACTTGCTAGATTCATTGAGTTTGCAGCCAGAGAGAAGGAGAATGGGAATGCACTACTGGACAAGGATCTTCTAAAAGACTGATTGTGGACATTTATTGCCTTTACTATTTTTGGGAGTGAGTGGGAATCTTTGTTCATTTATTACACCACTCCCCATTCTAGCAGTTTTTAGGGTTAGGGCTGAGGTGGCTTAATCTTAGCCACTCTTTTGATTGTAATCTTAGTCGTCCATTGGACTGGGCTACCTATATAAGGGGGAGTCCCCCTCATTTGTACCTCATTAGACATTAGCATTAGATTTGGAGATCAGACTAGAGAGTAGAGCAGAGTAGACATTTTGCTTGATAGTTTAGCATAGTGTGGAGAAGAAAGAAAGTTTTCCCTTTGAAAACTTTTGTGGAGATTGTTGTGTAAAACTTTCATGATAATAGATCTTTTCATTGATGGTGGAATTCGTCTTTGTCATGGATAGCTAGCAAGGTCTCTTCATCCTTTCGAATCCAAGTAGCATAAAGTAGCGTAATTTCCATTTCATGGAAGTAGTTTACTTTGGATGTGTGGTGTTTTATTGAGGTAGCTTCATTTCATTCCATACCACTAGCAGCTTGTTGATGATAAGTTCGCCTTGCGTGGTCTACTGGAGATTATCTTGAGTTTAACTTCAATTGTGATTTGTATGCTTATATGCGTCGTTCTGATGGTGTATGTATGCTAAATTGTAATCTGAACATCTTTTGCTATCCCTTTGAAGATTGCACCAACTTTACTGAAGCTGTTTGACGTGAGGCTAGGTGAAATTCGGTTGAAGTCTACTGAAATCAAGCTCCACATATCTTGCATTGAGGATAGAATATAAGTTTCTTAGGCCCTACACTCATTTACTTTCTGCACATTTCTGATTAGCTTTAGGAAAACAAACTTATTGCCAAATCATACATGCAAAAACCCCTTCAAATCATACACCGACTATTAACTGCAAGAAGCCTGAGCAATTGTGTAAGTCCCCTCGTAAGAACACAGCAATACACATCAAACCAACTGAGGGTGTTCCAAGTATTTCGGAACCTTGGAGTTGAACGTGTGATCTATCTCACAATCTTAGCACACAGAATACTTTGATCAAGAGAGAACGGAGTAGCCTTCGGACAACTTTGTTCTTCTGCTGATTGGTGCGGTCACAAAAATCACATCAACAGGTACATGGAGCTGTATAGACTTTGGTTTTGAAGAGGTAGTCGCTGAATTTATCCTGCTATGGTATTCATGCTAGCCACTACACTAAAGAAAAAGGGCGCGATGCATATTGGAGGGAGTATAGATTAATGTGGCATGGTCAAAGAAGTGCTGAAGTCTTCGAGCCTTCCTTACTACTGTCGACTTTCTCTTTCATCTGCTGTACTTCATTTGACTAGCTGCCGTACCCAATCAAGGGTGCACTTGAGCTCAAGGGAAGCCTCTGATGTTTGCGGGCTTTGGAAGGAAGTCATATCCATTGTGGGATGTTGGTTATCTCCACACTATATTAATTGAAGCAGCCGCATGTCAGCCTTAACAATATTTTAATGATTTCTGAATTTCATATTGTAATGCCATGTAATATCCTGTGACATGAAAGTGGTGTCTTCACTATTAATTTCCTGTGTCTATTAATTTTAATCTTCGCATGTTATTGTTATTGGTATTATATGCTATTGGGAAGTTCTTGAGAAACTAATTGCAACTCCTTCAAAGCAAGTGGCCACCCTTTAAGACAGCAACATACAATCCTCCTAACCTCAATCTGAAACCTATAATCAGCATGAAATCAAAGTATTTGATATAATGCCTCTTGATCGAGTTTGGAAATAAGGTGAAAAAATTGGATTCAAATTGATAGGGGATCTTACATATATGGTGCTTCTTGCAATAGTTTGATGAATATGAAACTCAGAAGGAAGTGCTTCTTCAGGCATTCTAAACAAGTTAAATCCAATAATTCACATATATATGTATAAAATTTGACTAGAAGACATCTTGGTCTGGTGGTTCCCAGCTCACATTACTGATTAGAATTCATCCAAAGATGGTTTTGCAATTGATCTATTTTATTTCCCATTTAGATCAGGGTAGCAGGAACTACATGACACCAATATCCTGCATTCACCCAATCAGCTGAGGAATTTGTTACTAGGAATATGCTTTAGAAATGGTCATCAAAAGCCTCTCTAATATTCTGGAAGTCTTCAACTTATCTACCATCACTAATTAAAGAGACTTGCTTGTGCCTGCTATTTTTTTCCTATAACTACTCAAAGAAAAGCTTGGATGGTACATTATATTTCACTTTATGAAATGAGGCTCATGTCGATGGAGAAGACTTTTTTAGAAGAGAAAAGAGCAATTTAATTCTGCCAGCTATCATAAATTCATCACGCAGATTTGAAAGAGAACAGGGTGAGTGGCTACATGTGTGCTTATGATAGAATATTAGGAAAATAAATATGCCAAATAAAACGAATAATCTCCTTTTTGATTTATAAATGCAGTCTTATTATTCTACAGCATTTTTTTTTCATCCAATTGATCAAATTCATCTAACCGTGATTTCATAGCCTTGTATTTACTTAGTAATTTAAAAAGAGAACAAACCTTGGCTGCAACATCTCCTAAGTTTCCAGAAAGAGCAAAGTGGTTTTGAATCACACGAAATGAAGGGTCTTTTAATCCTCTTGCTATAGCCTGCTTAAAACAGTCACGTGGAACATAATTGAGTCACTATCATAGTACATATTGACATAATTATGCATCATTCCTGATATTCTTTGAATACTTGCTACAAAATAGAATTAACTTTTTTTGAAGTTACCCGGCAAGCCATGATAAATGGGAAATATTGCCTTCTATGGAAGCTTCATGTTATAAAACACCTACATATACCAAACAATGCCTAAAGGGTATTCACAAAAACAAAGGCTGAAAGCCAGCAATCAATAAGACATATTCCTCATAAAATATCAAGTTGAGAATTCCTAGCTACCAGATATGAGAAGAAACCTGCTATATGAAAATAGAAGGCATGAATGATGATAAAACTAGATATGAGAAAAAATCTGCTAGATTCATTGAGTGTGTCAACTACTTGGCTAAGCATAACAACAATTTCACCAATGATACTAAAGCCACCAAAAACATTCTGACTTCTGAGCTTGAAAAGAGACGGTTGCAGGAGGAAATTTGGCATGCAGTAGCGAAAAAGATGGCTTTATCTTGTAACTCTGGTGATACAGGCTCTCCTCCACACCACTCACTAATCAGCATTTTCAAACCTACACCAAAGGCCTTATAATTCAAGTTGGAGGACTGTTGATGTGTTTTTTGTGACCGCACCAACGCAGAATAAAGTCGCCAACGGCTACCCTATTCTCTCTTGATCAAAGTATTCAGCATGCTAAGATTGCAAGAAAGTTCATGCATTCAACTCCAAGGTTCTTTCAGTGCGAATAGGCTCAGTTGGCTCGATGTGATTTGCTGGTATTTCAAGGGGACTTACGGAATTGTTCGGCGGCGGGGAAAGGAATTCAAATGCTTGAAAGATTTGTCTATGAAGTGCGGGTTTCCTATACTAACCAGAAAGTACTGAATTTAAAGTGGTTGCAGGGTTTAGAGGGTCTAAATCTATTCTAAATGTGGGATATGGAGCTCAACTTCAGCAAACTCTCAACCGGACTTCGCTTTGCCTCGCATCGGACAGCTTCCACGGAGTCGGTGCAATCTTCAAGGAAATGACTAAAGATGTTCAAACCACCACTTGACATGAAGATACCATCACAATGACGCATACCATCATTCAAACTGTGATTGAAGTTAGGCCCATAACGTTTCCAGTTGACCACACAAGGCGAACACACCATCAGTGAGCCCGCTAGTGGTATGGATAAGCGAAGCTTGCTTAGATCAAACACCACATACCACAGCTAACATCTACTTGCATAAAAAAATGAAATTACGAAACTCTATGCTACTTGAAGTAGAAGGGATGAAGAAACCTCGCTAGCTATCCATAACAAAGACGAATTCCACCATCAATGAAAAGATCTTTTATTATGAAAGTTTTACACAACAATTTCTTGCAAAAGTTTTCAAAGGAAAACTTTCCTTCTTCTTCAACTACACTATCAATCTATACTAAACTATTTCTAAGTTGTCCCTCTACTCTATGTCAATCGTCTAACTTCTACTCTCTAATTCTACTTCTAGTGTCTTACAAATGAGGGGGACTCCCCCTTTTATAGATGGCGAAGTCCAACGGACGGCTCAGATTACAATCAGCTGGATGGCCCAGATTGTTCCACCTCAGCCCTAAACAAGATTCACCCTAAAAACCGCCACCAAGAGGAGTGGGGTAATAAATGAGCCATTAATGTCCACCATCCTTCTAGAATATTCCCGTTTGTAGACGCGTTCACACTGCTCTTGATCTTCTTCTTGACGTTGTTCTTCAACTTTGCTCGAGCTTCCATCTTGAGTTTTGAAAACATTTCTTCTTTGTCACTAAGTCTCAACACTTAGCCATTTTCTTGCAACTTTTCTTCCTTCGAGGTTGAAATGTCATCTTGGATCACTTAAGTCATCGCCGCTTGGTCTCAATGTTCCTCCTGCAAAACAAGCAAGGAGGAGAGCATTAGAACACTTCATAATATAAACTCACCTTACCTAACTTTTCACGTTCTAACTTCCAAGGGTTCATCGTCCACTAGCCAACTTCGCGTTCAAATTCTTCATGCCTTAGCCAAATTTCCAACCTATCTTGTATTCTGCCTGGGCATACTTCACTCTGCCATTTCATCCAACTCAGGCTCGAGAAAAATGCTTTCATCAGGAATTTGATCAAAAATCATCTAGGCGATCATTTTCAAATTCATCCGCCAAGGCATTTTTATGTCCACAACACATATTTTTCTTGCCTTAGAAAATTTCTCAAATTTCCCATAGGAAATTCATCAACCTGGTGCCCATCAAAAATTTTCACCTCGGGAGGCTTGGCAAGCTATGGAAAACCTTAAAGTTCATTCCTCATCAATAATCTTCAATACCTAGAAGAAAATTTTCTTCAGAATGTGTCGAACTCATGGGTGTACAACGAACGGGTTCATTTGATTTTCTTGAATTTTGAACCTTAGAAAATATCCTTTCATCAAATTTTAATCTCGTTCTTCAATTCTTGTGAACATTTCTTGTTGCTCTGACTTGAATTTTTTTATCAACCTGTGCAGCTAGCATCCTCCGACTTCATCTCCGACAATTTTGCTCACATTCTGAGAAATTTGATCACTCTCCATTAGACTTAGGCATTTTTCTAAGGAAGTACATTTTGTGCCTTAGAAAAATTTAAGTTACTTAGCATTTTGCCTTAGGAAATTTTTTTTATTCATCTTCAATCACTCCGCCTGTGGTGAGGAAAATTTTATTTCATCCATGCTCACTTAGGAGATTTTTTTTTTTTTTTATCAAACGCCTTGAGCATATATTGTATGTCATAGAAAATGTCTTTTAATCTCAATGCCTAGCATGTTTTATCTCCATCACCTTAGGCGTATTTTATGTTTGAAGAGGAACTTTATATTTCAACGCCAAGCATACTATCTCCACCCTTACCTTAGGCGCACCTCATACTTGGAAGAAATAACTAGCCACGCCTTAGCCAATTTCACCCTTCACCTATCTTTTACATGGCGCATATTACATGCCATATAGAAATTTCAAATTTTAACACCTAATACTTATCTCCCCTTTTACTTCATCCTTTGGCGCATTTCACACTTGAAGAGGATGGAATATTCAACGCCACCCTTAACCTCTTCTTGTTCTTGGCGCATTTGAGAGGGTGAGAGGGATTTCAAATTTCCAACATCTTCTTTTGACTTGTTGACTCCCCCCTAGCTTGGAATGATATGGGCGCATTTGAGCATGTGTACAAGATAAACTTTCCAAAGCCAAGCTTTGACTCTTCAACCTCCTTATTTTGTCCTTACATGGCCTCATTTGGGCGCATTTGAGCATGTATGAAGGATGAAACTCCCAACGCCTCTTTGACCATTTTGACCTCTTGTGAACTTGGGCGCATTTTGGCATATGTGCAGGACGAGTTTCTAACTTAGCGAATTTTTAGCATCTTGCTTTCAAGGTGGGCGCATTTAGCCTATGCTAAAGGATGAAAATTTTTGACTTCTTTGACTTTCTCTCAAGATGGGCGCATTTTGCCATAGGAGGAGAATAAGCATTTCATACTTAGAAATTTTTTGCATGCCACTACCTTGAGCTGGGCGCATTTAGGCTAGGGAGCAGGATGAAGTTTGTTGACTCCTTTGACTTCTTGGGAGATGGGCACATTTTACCATAGGAGGAGGATATTGCCTGATACTTAGAAAATTTTCATGCTTGGCTCTTGCAGCTGGGCGCATTTTGCCATGTGAGGTGGATGAGAGTTATACTTAGCCACTTTTTCTTCGTCTTTGCCAGCTTCTTCATGCCTTACTATAAATAGTAAGCCTTTTAATTCTCATATTTTGGAAGCTCAGATTGCCTTGAGATTTTGAACACTGGGCCCTCACGACTTCATCAACCTGTTGACAGCTATTTCAGGTTGGCCTACTATTTTTAGCCCATTTCTGAAGGTGGTTTGCTATTTATAGAAACTGCCTGCTTCTGATACCTTCACAACTCCGTTTGATCTGAAATTTGAATGAGGTGCTCCTCACCACGTGACCTGCTTGCTGACATTGGCGCATGCAACTGATTTGCTATTTTTAGCCTGTTTCCAAAATGACTTACTAAAAATAGTAAGTACTCCGTTTGGCTTCAAATTTTACCAGTAGACAGCTTGAAGGATGCTGATCGCGGTGGTTTACACCGGTTTTCGAAAATTCTAACTTTTTACCCTTCCTTTCAGGTCCCGAAGCTGGAAACCCTAATTCATCTTGCATGCATATTAAATGACCTCTGTTTGTTCTCGTTTCTGTTGCATTGCGATCAGCTCATGATTCTGAAGCGCTGGGAGGCAGCTGCCGGGATGTACCTGCTAAAAATAGCAAGTTCCTTAATAAGCGATCATCTCTGTTTGCATGTCACATCACTGCGTAGCTCTTGAAAAACCCATAAGGAATCATCCGACATGCAAAGAAAACCTTGACATGCAAACCCTAAAAATAGCCTCGGAAGGCTGAACTCTGAAAGTCATTATCTCATTTTGCATGTTATATTGTTGCGAAGGTCTCTGAAAACCCAGAAGGAATCTTCCAACATGCACTGAAAAATTCTGCATATAACCCCTGAAATCTGCTCTGGAAGCTGAACTGCTAAAAATAGTAAGTTGTCTGTTTTAGCTCAAATTTTGCACGCGAGTAGCTTGATGCATTCTGGATGCAGTGTGACGATTAAAACTCTGAAAGTGTCGAGAAAACGCCTTGAATTGCACACTTACTAAAAATAGTAAGTTGCCAGAATCCGATGAAACTTAGCTGAGAGCTTGCTGGAGGCACACTGACAACAATGTTAGTCTCAGATTTCAATTTATTCACCTCGTTGAATTCAAATTGGCGTGAAGGAATCAAACCCTAATTTTAAAGACTTGGTCAAAAACCCAATTTACGTTCAAAGACGGGCACATCCCTAGATAGACAAAACAAGAGAGAGACAAGAGCAAAAACAAACCAAAATCAAGCCAAAAGTTCAAGACAAAGCAAAAATTAGAGGGTCCCCATTTGCAATGGGGCGATGTGTGAAAAAGGTCACAACAAGGACATCATTACAAGCAAGACAATGTCAGATAATATGGGAGATTCCCATTAATTTCTGCACTGTATTTTTCCAAAATCGTACAATGCTTTATCTCATGCTTGTATCCATTGAATTATGTACTTAAATAGTAAGTACAGTTTGTCCTGCTGTTGAAATAATAATGGCTGTCATGATACTGCAGTTCTACATTGATTTTACAACCTTCTTACTCATGGTTTGCATATAATTACCCCTTCTGCCTTTGGGCTTGTTTCCTTGCCTTCTAACCTTTTCAAAGGTTATGGCTTTTTATAAAAGCAATTTTCTTTACATAAATATCATCTAGCCTTTTATCCAAAAAGGGGAAATTTTTTATCAAGGTGTTAGAGCAGTTTGGGACCTCCAAAGAATTGCAAAGTTGAGTACTTAGCTACACCAACATTTAATGAGTGCAAATCAACACAAAATTATAAAAAAGAAAAATGCTGCCTATGCAATGTATACAATATCTCCTCTAGAACTATCAAGTTTATAACCCCATATCAGCTTATAATTTTCTGCTACAACATCATAATTCCCTAGAATGAGAATTACATAGTCAATTAACAAAACAGAAAAAGAAGGTACATGAGATAGAATAGGGCAGAATTAACTACACTATTATATAGTTCTTAAAAAAATATGCAGATTCAAAAGAATCACCTCCAAACACCTCTGGAGAAAGTGAAACTAAGTGCTTAATAAGCCCAAAGGCTTTATGAGAGCAGTTGAAGAATTTCATCTTCTCAACTTGATTGGGTGGCTGTCTCTTTGCCTATTGTCACATGGTGCAAATCTCTACTTCTAAGTTCCTCTATGATAGATTCCTACAAATGAAAATTGGGAGTGAGAAGAATAAATCTACATTGTAACATGGTGACCAAATAAAAATGGAGAATAAAAAGGACAAAAAACAGCAATACAAGTTTGTGTTGTTGTGTTAATGGGTGCAAACCAATACAAATCACAAGAAACATAAACAGTGGTGCCTATGCAATGCTCTCTATGGAATTATCAAGTTTGTAATCCTTTTTCAACTTATAATTGGCTGATACAAATTCAGAATTTCCTAGAGTGAGAATTACATAAGAAACGTATAAAACAACAAAAGAAGGTTGTTCATGATTTACATTTGGGTATATTTAACTAGACTATTGCTTAGCTCTCAAAAACATAGAGAGTTTCAAAACAAATCACTTCCAAATACCTCTAGAGATCAAAAGTTATGGCCCTGAAAAATTTTGGAATGGAAATTGTGTAACTACTATCTGAGAAACTGCAAAGAAATGTTCTCCAATAGAAAATATTGCTGAAGAAGGCAACATTGAAGCTTTGAATTAGCTTTCCAACAAGTACAAAAACATTGAAAAATTCCTTCGTATGGAAAATTTATGCCTGTATAATAGATGTCTTTTCAGAAAATGTGTGCAACTATGAAGGAAAACAAAAAACAATTTCCAACAGTACAAAATCAAGAATTGCATTAGAAGAGAAAACTTAATGAAATTTCAAAATATAGCTCCAGATAAAAGTTGGCCTCAATTAGCCGCCACTTGTAGCAGAGTTGGTTGGGGCTTGGGGTTTGCATTCCTCAAGGTCACAGGTTCGACTGCGCTTCGTAGTGGGCAAAGGCAAGGGTCGGTTATATTGTGTGCCAGTTCCTACTTAGTTGACCCAGGGTATAGGAATGGACTTTGCCCCTAACCTCCTTGAGGTTAGATAAATTTTAGCCACCACTTGTAGTAGAGTTGGTTGGGGCTTGGGGTTTGCATTCCTCAAGGTCACAAGTTTGACTCCGCTTCGTAGTGGGCAAAGGCAAGGGTCAGTTATATTGTGTGCCAGTTCTTGCTTTGTTGACCCAAGGTATAGGAATGGACTTTGCCCCTAACCTCCTTGAGGTTAGATAAATTTTAGCCGCCACTTGCAGCAGAGTTGGCTGGGGCATGTGGTTTGCATTCCTTGAGGTCAACAGTTCGACTCCGCTTCATAGTGGGCAAAGGCGAGGGTTAGTTATATTGTGTGTCAGTTCCTACTCTGTTGACACAGGGCATAGGAATGGACTTTGCCCCTAACCTCCTTGAGGTTAGATAAATTTTACTGGGCCGCTGGGCTAGGTAGCAAGGACACCCCTGTTGCAAAAAAAAAGGTTAGCCTCAATTGGTTGAGTTGATTATTTTGCATAAATATCAAGGTCACAAAAATTGTCATAATGAGGCTGAATTCGAAACTAACATAGAAGGAAAATTTGATCTAGAAATTTAACACTTTCCGGTAAAATTTCAAACCAAACAAAGAACTTTGATTTTGAAATAATTGCCCAGACAACTCAAAAAGGTTATATGGAAGCAAAATATGCACTTGTAGCAAACAGATGGAATAATCTCCCTGGTTAGATCTACCTATAGACAATTTTTCAAGTCAAAAGATAAAGCAATGAGCATACTTCAAAAAGCACCAATTACAAAGAAAAAACCAACTTGGAAGCAAAGGGGATCAATGGTATCATGTAGAATTCAACAATAGAATTCACCCAAGGACCTTTTGGACACTTAAAACCCATACAAAATAGACATAGCAATAATAGAATGTTTCTATATGATGATTCTACCTTAAAATTGAATTACATGGGTGTCTTTTCAAAGGCTAGGCAAGATGAAAGACTTATTAAATATTGACTAAACCTGATTGAGAGTTGATCCCATTAATTGAAGGTGACTAAGAGTTAGCCCACATGATGAACCTAGTGAACTTAGTCATCTATTTTGACATTGAGTTTAATTAGGGAGTGAACTATGGAGCTGACTAGGATACTAACTAGAACTGATTTATAGTTCATCTAGAAGAGGTGGATATTGAATTATCCACATTTACAATTAGTTATTTGCATAACTAAATATTCTAACCTAAAATAGCTAGCGAAAGTAAAGTAAAATTACCATAATAAGGTGTATTAAAAATATTCAAAAACTGTAAGAGACCTGCTGTCTCTAACCTCGGAAACTGTTGTTGACTAATGCAAATTTGTTTGTTTTGATAGTTTTGTAATTTTTTTTGTGTTTTGGATATATCTGATTTTTTTGTTCTTTTCTTGAATAGAAAGCTAGGCAAAAGAAATTGCAATGAAATAAACTTAATACTGATGCCAACTAAATACAATAGGGCTGCAAATGTCTTTCTTATTTCAAATGAATAATTACAATGCTAAAAAGCTCACATGCATACAAAAAGGCAGCTAATAAATTATTGAAACCTGGTATTTATTGCAGTGAATGAAAACATCCAATAATAACTTCGATTGACTTGAAAATGTGCAATCTCCACCTTGGAATTGTTGCTAATCACCTTTGCTGGGAATGTGAAATATGCTAACCAATTTTTCGCCACAATTTTTACACAATAACCAACACTTGGCCAATTTGATTAGCATTAGCGCCAAAACCAAATCTCTATCAAAGCAACTCTAACCAAGAATGCGCCCGAAAACCACTGAAGGAAGAGGGGCGGGCATATGGTCAGAGGATCCCTAGGATCAAATAACTCAACAACTGAGAATTGCTTACAACTGGAAGTGTAAAATAAACTCAACGCCAAGAATGTGCACACAAGATCCCTTTGAAGGCGAGGTGTAACATATGGCGGAGTAATTATTACAAACTGAAATAACTAGGCGGATAACTAGCCATCGAGATTTTCAAACTAAACTAATTCATCCGCTGCGGCAGGCATCCACTCAAGAGTGGGGATTCACCACTTGATAGTGGGTGAGAAAAGCAAATACAAAGTAATTTTCCTCCTCATTGGTGGTAAACCATCCAAGGGTTATTGTATGTGAATTAGAAGCACAAGTAAATGCAGAATTAATAATGGTTGGATTAGTACTACTAATTCTCAACCTTACAATAAAGGAAATCTGCAAATTACAAGGTGTTACAATGATAGAATGAAGCAAGGTGAGAGGACTGATTCTTGTAAGCTCTAAACAACTCAAATACTGAAAACTGAAGCCAAAAACTGAACTTATAACAATCTGATTACAAAAACCACCAAACTGAAACTGTAAACCAGCAACTGTGAAATCAATGAAATGTTCATAACTCATTCAATATACCTCTGAACGTGATGAAACGAAGTGCAAATACTCTTTGGAGGATAGGCGCCCAAGTTGCTATGAAGAAACAACTTCAAAACACCTCCATTTATTTGGCATGAATTCCAATGCCCATCATAAGAGGTATGGCCTGCTGGGAGGTACGATTTTGCAAGATAAAATCAAAGACTTGGAAATAAATTCCAATCTCTTGTGGAAGGGATCACCTTAAGTCTAGAACCACTTTGCAAACATACTTAGAATGATATATAATTTGCTCAAAAAGTTGTTAACAAAAAACACTTTCAGCTGTAGTAATATCAGCAACACCAAAACTGAGAAAAAACTCCAAAATCTTCAACAATTGAGCTCCATCTGCTAGTCTGAAAGAGAAGCAGCAATAAAAACCAACTAGGTATTGTATTTCAAAAACGAGATTGGATTGAAACTAGGAGGTAAGCATTCCTCGAAGTAAAAACTAAGTTGTCATTTCGACAGCATAACATTAGCATAAGTTCATGGATGAGAAATGCTGGAGCAAACTCTCTCTTTTTAAGAACTTGAGGTGATTGTTGATTTTACACCTTTTCTCTCCAAGGGACACCCAAAGAATATGAATCATTTAATTTTTAAAAGATAAATAGTTCCTCCTCAACTTTGGCGTCCAACTCCAAAGCACATTTTAAACATAATAAAATATTAAATATTTCCTCATGAAGCGTCCTCCCTTCATGAACACCTTTTAAAACAACTTCAAGTTATCATATTAGGCCAAGGGAGGGGTCAACTTAAAATTAAAACATTAATAACTTGAAATAACTCATTCTCCCTTTTTCACCTCAATAGCCAAATTCAACAATATTCAACTGCTCAAACTGAAATGGAAAACTTACCGAAGAGCTGCCCACTGGACCATTGACAAAATTAGAACTTACTAAAAATAGTAAATTCTGAGAAATGCCAAAAAACCTCCAAACAAGGAAACCCTGATTTTACCTCTGACAAGCCTACGAATTTCCAGAAATAGGCTATCGATCACCGAAGAGCGTATGGCTAAAATGGGGGCATTACAGAATGGCATCCAAAATGGTGCTGATATGTGCCCAAAACTCAAGGCGATTTGGCCCTAGAATATCACGCCTTGGTTGTAGATGGATGTACGGCCTACTACAGCAGCTAGTACGGCCTAGGGATTGACGAATATCAACAATAAATGCAGTCAATAAACAATCTTCCCTCAATAATGAAATTTGATTCAAACCCTTGTGTATTCTTCCTCCAATAAGCACAAATTTGACCTCTAAGATGAAGCCAACCCTGAGCAAACTTCAGCTGATCTTTCACAACCTCAGATTGCCTAACAATGAAGATTTTTTTGTTCTCCAAAGTCTGAAAATGTTTGATAATCTGCAAAAACCCTCGGTCTCTCACAAATCCCAAAGTTCTTGATAAAAGACAAATTCAAATGATCATCAATAATGAGTTCGATTTGTCTTAGAGCCTCTTATATACTTCTCTCAATGACTTGACCCCCAAAAAGCAACTTAATAACATTCAAATGTTATTTTAATTTTTTCTTCATTTATTTAGGAAAATATGATTAATCTTGCGCGTACTTTTCCAATGAGTATTAATTACTCATGACCCTCAAAACGGCCCCACTTTATTATAAAGTCTATTTATAACTTTATAATATAATTTTTATAATTGAACATCATTAAAGGCCATTAAAATATTAATATCTCATTAAATACTCATTATTTTGACGAGCCGTCTGAAATGGAGGTCAACACTGCCAATCACCATGTGGCCAGGTGCCCTGCTAAAAATAGTAACTCCGGATAGATGATTTACTATAAATAGTAAATTTGTAAAACTGAGTTCTCGTATCTACCTATAAGTTTTAAAGTATCCGGGATGAACAGCTGTAGGTGAATCATGAAAGGCTCTCAAAACTATGTTCTTCACATTTGAACCTGGAATCATGAAAATTCTCCCTCTGTAAATGATTAAATCATTCACAATGGAGTACCTGCTATCCTGCACTGAACCATCGACAATGCCAGAAGCCCACGGATTCTTGGCATACTCAACAATTATCAAATGCCTCCAATCCTCTGCAATCTCAACCAAAGAGCACAAATGAGGTATGCTAGACAAGGCATCAACAATGACATTCTGCGATTCTTTGACATAGGAGATGTCAAAGTCATATGACTATAATCTACTAACCCATTTCTGTTGGTGATCATTTATGTCCCGCTGTCCAAGGAAATGCTTCAAGCTATTTGTAAAGAACCGAACCAATTTTTTTTAATTTTTCAAATGCAATTACAATCAACACGCACCCGTTAAGGTTAGCTCTAAACCAAAACGATGCGGAAAGTAACTCTAACTAGAATGTACACCAGGATCCCGATGTGGGCAAGGTGTGAGCATTGGTCAAAGGAGCTAATGCAAATGCAAACTGGAAAGGTAACTCTAACCAAGAATGCGTCTAGGATAGACGAGCATATGGTCAGAGGATCCAATGCAAGATGAGCTGAAATAACTCTAACCAAGAATGGCGCCAAGTGATGGCGAGCATGTGGTCAAAGGATCCCTACAACTATTTACTGCAAGCAAATAGGCGGCAAGCCAGCCTCTTCCACTTATTCAGTGGGAAGTACATGTAAATTCAAAGATGAGAAGAGAGAATTGCTGATAGTACTACTGTTCAGCTTACAATAAGTTAGAGAGCCTACCAAGAACACAAGATTAGAAGCTTCAGATGCTGCAATAATTCTTAACTAATCTCCAATGCCCCAAATCCCTTTAGTATCAACTTCTCACTCACAAATGAACTTTTCCCAAGTCTGATATGACTGATTATGACAGAAAATTGCACAGACCAGCAACACAGCAACTTACTAAAATGTTCACAGATCACTCAAATCTCACCCAAACCACATGAAACTAAATGCATTCAACTCCTAATATGATGGCGCCCCAAAAGTGACTAAGAAACCAACCCAAATGACTCTTATTTATTTTGCACGGAAATCAATGCATCTCTAGAAAAGTACGGCCCTCAAGGAGGGGCGATTTTGTTCCATAAAATCCAAAACACAAGCATAAAAATCTGAAACTTGGCACACTTGGTCACCCCTAGCAAGAAATCAGATTGGTTAAATACCCAGAACTGCAATATTTTTATTTTCAAAGATATAAGCGAATCTTACAATCAGCTGTGATAATCAGCAACTACAAAATGAGACAGAAAATGCAAGCTAGAACTCCAAAATGCAAGATACTCAACTGAAATGCAAAACAAACCTATTACAAACTATCCTCTCAACTAGTTGCTATCTTTCAAGCAAGAAGATGAGCCATTGCTAGGAGGTGTGCTTTCCTCGAAGCGAGTGCCTGAAGACAATTCAGCAGCATAATAATGTGGTAGACAAAAGATCCCAAATGAAGAGCTGAGGCCGGAATATAAAGACATGAGGAGAGCCTTTTAGAAACTTCAAGAAGGGCGCCCAAACTCAAATTTGAATTCAACACTTTTCCCTCCAAAAGGTGGCGTCCTATTTCCCTTAATAACATTTTTCACCTTTTTATAAAAAATCAATCTTTCCTCAAGTAGGCGTCCTTTTTCACTTAACTCATAATTTGGCCTTAAAATATAATTTATCTCTCAATGAAGCACTTACCCATAAAGTCCCCTTTTTAAAAACAACATAAAGTTATAATGCTAGGCAAGGGGGTGTTATAATATTATAATGTGAAAATACTTCTCTCCATAAAAATTGCACGAAAAGGCCAAAAGTCCCAACACTGACTGTACTGGCAGAAGAAGAGAGCCAAACGCACTGTAGCCAACTCGACCACTGCCAGAAATAGAATTTACTAAAAATAGTAAATTCATGAAGTTGCTCAAAACACCAAACTGACTATACCACTGCGAAGCTCTCTGAAAACCTAGAAAGAATCCGCCATCCAATTTCCAAACTTCAAGCAACAACCTCCTCAAAAATAGGAAACCCTAATTTCACCATCCGAGTAGCCTACAGGTCTCCAAAATAGGCCAACGGTCAACTGGAAAGATCACATTTGAGAAGGGGACATTACACTATTATGATCGGTCTTCACTGTGAACTTGGTGTCGACAAGATACTGGCTGAACTTAGCCAATGCGTGCATGATGGCTAACATCTCTTTGTCATAGATGTTGTAACTCCTCTCTGGCCCCCTCAACTTCCTACTCTCATAGGCAATCGGATGCTTGTCTTGCATAAGTATTGCACCAATGCCCTCACCAGAAGCATTACAATGAAGCTCAAAGGGTCTCGTGAAATCCTGTAACGCCAACACTAGGCAAGTAGTCATTGAAACCTTGAACTTCTCAAAACACTCATGTGCCTAAGGAGTCCACTCAAAAGCACCTTTCTTCGTCAAATTTGTGAGTGGTGCAACATGCCGAGAGAAACCACTAACAAACTGAAGGTAAAAGGCACATAAGCCAACAAAACCTCTAAGCTGCGTAAGATTCTCCAGAGTAGACCACTCAATAATAGCTCGGACCTTATCGAGGTCCATATGAACTCCATCTACATTGATGATGTGGCCGAGATATAGCAACTCAGACATACCCAAAGCACACTTGGACTCCTTGGCATACAAGGACTCCCTCTCCAATATACTCAACACTACATCGAGATGATCCAAGCGCTCCTCCCAAGATCTGTTGTAGACCAACATATCATCAAAGAAAACCAGTACATATTTCCGCAGTTGTGAATGAAAGACCCTATTCATCGTGCACTGAAAAATGGTAGGTGCATTGGTTAAACCAAACAGCATAACCAAGAACTCAAAATGCCCACAATGACACTTGAACGCAGTCTTCTCTATATCCTACTCACGGACTCAAATCTGGCGGTACCCTTATCTCAAATCTATCTTTGAGAAGTAACACGCCCCATGGAGCTCATCAATCAACTCATCTATGTGAGGTATAGGGTACCTGTTTTTTATTGTCCTTTTATTCAACATGCGATAGTCTATGCACATCCTGAGTGAACCATCCTTTTTCTTAACTAGGAGAACCAATGAAGCAAAAGGTGACTTACTCGGCCGAATATGACCCATAGCAAGCAGTTGCTTGATTGTTTTATCTATTTCATCTTTAAGCCACTTTGGGTGCCTATAAGGAGTAATCATAACGGGTTTTGCACCCTCCTCCAACTCAATAATATGCTCAATGCCCCTGTCTGGTGGTCTACCTGGTGGGATGTCACTGAATACCTTAGAATGTTTAATTCTAAGCTCCTGTATATCTAGATGATACTCTGATTTTTGTTGCTCCTCTTGTGCTGGCATCAACCTACACTCAACAACCCACTCAACCATGTCATGTCGGATGAGTCTCTCCATTCATCTAAGAGTTATCATCTTCAAGTTGCTTTCCTTGATAGTTGTCAACACATGTGACTTCCCATTAATCTTAAACTTCATCACCATACATTGAGCATGAACTCACCAATATCATGCAGCCATGTCATGCCAAGAACCACATCAGTGTCACCCATGTTCACTTACATAAAAATCAGCCTTAAACTAATAGTTGTTAAGGCGCATAGGAAGGTCTGTGATCCTTCTCTCACCTGAGAGTATATCCATCAGCTACCTTGACCCTTATGCCTTCAAACTCCTCTATTTGGATACCTAGTCTTTCAACCAATCATGCATCAATAAATTTGTGTGTTGCACCCGTATCAAGTAATGTGATGACTTGCTGTCCCACCAAGAGCCCACGCAACCTAAAAGAACAATCTTTTTCCAAGTTATATAAACGTGCCTCTTGAAGCTTCATTTCCTCATCACTTTCACTTTCATTTTCTGATTTTTTCAAACTCGGAATCGTCAAGATCAGCTTGCTGGTCTGTCATAGCAGCAACTTCTTCACCCTCATAAAACCACTCCATTTGCTTGTTTTTCGCCTTGGGTCTTAGAGGACAATCATGTTTTTCATCGTATGTCCCTTTATAATAAAAACAAAGCTTTTTCTTGTGCAAATCATTAAGAGTATCTCGATCCAAAGGTGCTGCAACTTTTTCTTTTGAATCTGACTTCTATTTCTTTTTGGAAAATGATTTGCTGGGGCTTCGATGAAGATGATGATCTAGAAGTAAACTTGTTGCGAGGTGCTGCAAGTTCCATGCTACAAGCTTTCCGCATTGCCTCTTGCAAGGTGGGAGGATCAAAAGCTTTAATCCAACCTCTCATAGGCTCGTATAAACCTTCTATGAACAGTATGACAAGTCTTCTCTCTAAAATCCCTGTAACCATGACGGAAAGTCTTTGAAATTCACTTATGTATGTTTCCAAGCTGCCCCCTTGCCTAAGCTAAGCGAGCTCCCTGAAATAGAGTTCTAGATCCTTTTTGTCAAAACGTTCAATGAGCCTATTGGTGAACTCCTGATATGTATTAACTAAATGATGTTGTAAGGCGCACATTCCATGATGCCACCAGTCATGCGCCAAACCATCAAGATGCAATGTAGCAAATTTTATAGCCTCGTCCTCCTGCATGGGTCTCAAAGATAAATAATTATCCAATTTTTGAACCCAAGACCTAGCCGAGTAGTTGTCAATACCATCAAAGTGTGGCAAGATAACCTTGCTAACTACCTGTTGGAGGTCTCTATTCCCCTGCGGTGGTGGTGGTTGTGGCTGAGGCACTCTGTGCTCAAATCTACCTCCGCCTCTGGGTTTTTTGGAATCTAAGAACTCATGTAAAGTCAACCCCTTTATGATAAGGGATAGTGTCATGTACTCGGCATAGTGTCATGTACTCGGCATAGTGTCTAGTCACATCTGCCGCTATAAGACCACGGGGTGTCTGAATCTCGGGCTGAGGATACTGTTGGTCTACCTGCTGGACTAGAGGAACCTCTCTAGTAATAAAAGTAGGTTGACCAAGCCTATGCTCAGGAGCACTGGAAGTATAAGTTTGTTGTACTGTCACCTGTGTTTTCTCTACCCCTGCAGTGCCACTCGATTGTCCTATCTGACACACATGCTGTTGTGGAACAATCTACGTCATTGTACCCAAAAGTTGAGACATCATATCCATCATGTTATCATGCCTCCTAAACTCTGTCTCAGGACTCTCTGCTCTAGCTCACTCCTTCCCTGTAACCTTAGGGGTCTCCCTGTCTACCATGAGACTTGTAATACTGTCCTCACTGCTATTGGAGCTAGATCTATGAATACCCAAAATACCTTAAACTGTATCACCCTCTAGAACCTATGGTGTTTCCCAATGTTCTACTCCTGTTCCTCTTCCCTTAGAATAAAATATAATATCTCTGCTCATGAAAGCCAAGACTGCACAGGATGGCAGGATTACTGCTCTGATACCACTGTAGGAGACTTGCTGTCTCTAAACTCGGAAACTGTTGTTGACTAATGCAAATTTGTTTGTTTTAATGGTTTTGTAATTTTTTTTTTGTGTTTTGAATATATATTTTTTTTTGTTATTTTCTTGAATAAAGAGTCAAGCAAAAGATATTGCAATGAAATGAACTAATACTGATGCCAAATAAATACAATAGGGCTGCAAATGCGTCTTATTTCAAATGAATAATTACAATGCTAAAAAGCTCACATGCATACAAAAAGGTAGCTAATAAATTATTGAAACATGGTATTTATTGCAGCAAATGAAAACATCTGATAATAACTTCGATTGGCCTGAAAGAGTGCAATCTCCCCACCTTGGAATTGCTGCTAATCACCTTTGCTGGGAATGGCGTCCAAAATGGTGCTGATATGTGCCCAAAACTCAAGGCGATTTCGCCCTTGAAGATCACGCCTTGGCTGTAGATGGATGTACGGCCTGCTACAGCAGCTAGTATGGCCTAGAGATTGAGGAATATCAACAATAAATGCAGCCAATAAACAATCTTCCCTCAATAATGAAATCTAATTCAAACCCTTGTCTATTCTTCCTCCAATAAGCACAAATTTGACCTCTGAGATGAAGCCAACCCTGAGCAAACTTCAGCTGATCTTTCACATCCTCAGATTGCCTAACAATGAAGATTTTCTTGTTCTCCAAAGTCTGAAAATGTTTGATAATCTGCAGAAACCCTCGGTCTCTCACAAATCCCAAAGCTCTTGATAAAAGAAAAATTCAAATGATCATCAATAATGAGTTCGATTTGTCTTAGAGCCTCTTATATACTTCTCTAAATGGCTCGACCCCCAAAAAGCAACTTAATAACATTTAAATGTTATTTTAATTTTTGCTTCATTGACTTAGGAAAATATTATTAATCTTGGGCATACTTTTCCAATGAAAATTAATTACTCATGACCCTCAAAATGGCCCCACTTTATTATAAAGTCAATTTATAACTTTAATAATTAAACATCATTAAAGGCCATTAAAATATTAATATCTCATTAAATACTCATTATTTTGATGAGCCATCTGAAATGGTGGTCAACACTGCCAATCACCATGTGACCAGGTGCCCTGCTAAAAATAGTAACTCCGGATAGATGACTTACTATAAATAGTAAGTTTGTAAAACTAAGTTTTGTAACTTCTGCAAAGGCCCAATCCTGATCCCAACTGAATACTGGAGAGAAGTAATGTCACCAAACGACCAAGCTACTGCCTCTGAGGACCCTCCATCCATAATTGTTAGCCTACGAGGGTCAAGGTAATAGGCTAACCACTCTGCAACTAGAACTGACTAAGGAGGGGACATTACACAAACGTCCCCCCTCAAGTTTGACTTAGCATACCTGGGGATGAATATATGATATGGAAATAGTTTGTTGAAAAGAAAAACCACAAGATAAAATATAATTGTGTGAATTCCATAGCCTATAGCACTTTAGTTTCTATGTATATTTCTTATCAAAAAGGTGTAAATTACTTTAGTCAAAATATATAAAAAATGTGGTGTAACCAGTAGCTTGATAACTTCGTTAAATATGCATGTACTACATGCTAGCTTCAAAAGTAGTTAATTTCCATCCTATTATTTCATTACCTTTGTAAGGTTCCCAATAGAGGCAAGGGGAAGGAAATATCCTGGAACTAGTGGCGTTGCAAGCTCAAAAATACTGCAAACAAACCACAAAATATGTTAGTTACTTTATTTAGAACAAAAATAACATTCAACATAAACTTATGTCAAGAAAGCTAACACACAATGGGGGTAGAAGTAGGGATCACATGGAGTTGACCTGCCTGCACTGCCAACAAAATCTGCATACATTCGCCATTGTTTTGGATCATCATCAAAAAGGCCTCCAAAGCGTCCACCTAGGGCATGATGAACATGATTAATAATTTCCAAACTAAAGGTTCAAATATGACTTTTCAGGTAATTGAAGAAAGGATAATTACAAACCAATAACTAAGCGACCTATAGCTCCAAGCCCGTCCTTAGATACCCACCTATATATCAATTTCGAGAAATGTTTAGCTATGTAAAAACACATACATAAAGATCTAAACTAAGCTGAAAACAAATTTCTACATGGAGAATCCACTGTAGTACAAACTATGAGAAAGGGAAATAGTTTTGAGACCGAGCCAATGATATTTAACATGAAAATATTGCAAACCTTCTATACTAAACTACATGGATTGACTACAAATTATCAGTTTATAATATTATGCTTTCAATAAAAAGTGATTGGGTAGAGGGATCAATTAGGTTATTAATTAATTGATTAACATTCCAAGACCTCTTTCTATGTTCTTTAACAGACCTAAAGAGAGGTTAAATCAATCTAGAAAAGGCACATATTGCTCTGCATATGTTTTGATGCGCCAGCAGATCACTAGTGATAATTTTAATACAATGTAGATATAAAGCTGAATAGTATCTCAGCTTATTGCTCGCTGCCTAGAAGTCAAGTAGATAAGATAATAGATTAAAAAAGAATGATGATCTATGCAAAATTGCAAATAGAAGCAAGCTTATGTTAGAGTCCACATATTCAAATAGATAAAATATTTAACAAAAAGTTTTAAAAAAGAATAATAATGGCCATTCACTATTTTGCAGAAAACAAATAATGTGAAATAAAATATAAGAACATTACCATGAGAGACAAACACATTTACAATCCTCTAAATGAGAGGTAAATACTCCAAGCCTACTTTCTCAAAGGGATATCTCTATATATTTTTGTAAGTCCAAATACGAGGTTCCATATAAGACTTCCCTCACACTAGAAGGCTCTAGGATGCTCTACAATGTGCTCTCACTATCTCAAACTGTACCAGACTTAGAACTTGAGCTTCCATGTACAACATAGGTGTGTGTGGGGAGATCCTAATTTACAATTTACTATTAGGCTTCCTCAGCTACCATAATTATCTTACAAACTCTAGGCCTTAAACATTTCTGTTATTGGCCCAACATTTGAAGTACGTCTTTGATCCTCATACCATAGTTAATGTTTTACACAACATATGGGTCTGACAAAATTTCCTAACCCAATAAGCATTATCTTCTTATGGGCAATACATTGTTTTTATTTTCTTATTTTGAAATTACAGAATTTGGATCCTGCAAGCTATTAAAGAATAAATTTAGTCAAAGATGATGAAAATATGGTGAAGTGCAACATCATCAAATACTCTGGAATTACTATAATTCAAGTGGGATCCTTAACAATAAAATTTAATATTTAATGTATTTAAGATTTAAAAAATAAACCTTCAAAATATACCCATGGTGTACCTTTCATTTGACCAAAAATAAGTCAAATAATTTTATGAACCAATGGAAAATAAAAATAGGTATTTGTAATCATGCACAGCACTAAAATTATAAATATATTGGCAATGAATCTAAGTAGATTGTTCTAACTTCTAAATATATCACTAAAAATATCTGTTAATAAAATATTACAAAGCCCTACAGTTTCTGAATGAAACATCAACTTATTGCCAAATGAAACAGATTTTTATCAAAATATACCCATGGTGTACCTTTCATTTGACCAAAAATAAGTCAAATAATTTTATGAACCAAGGGAAAATAAAAATAGGTATTTGTAATCATGCACAGCACTAAAATTATAAATATATTGGCAATGAATCTAAGTAGATTGTTCTAACTTCTAAATATATCACTAAAAATATCTGTTAATAAAATATTACAAAGCCCTACAGTTTCTGAATGAAACATCAACTTATTGCCAAATGAAACAGATTTTTATATCATTTGGCATTTAAGATCATAAAATGCCAATGCTGAAGAATGTCTTCAGAAGCCTTCAGAACCAATGACATCATGGACTCCATTTCCAATTGCAAAAAACAGTATTTCCAGCACAAAGAGGTTTCCTAACCAATATGTAATGTTTGAAACTTTGAATAGAAGAATCATGGACAATAGTGTGGCAAAAGGCAACTGAAAAAGAGACGGCACTGGAGAATCATTAGTGATTGAAAAAGGCAATTTTGCAAAATCGTGATTGGGAACTTTAGGTAACCACAGATAAATAACATTAGATCATACAATTTTTAGGATCTCATGCAGATATGGCTGAGAGCTATCTTTAAACTTAATTCATGTTCTACTAAGCAGATTTACAGGGTTAAACTTTAAAGATGCCGAATCTGTACTAGTGACTCCAAAGAAAATCAAAACAGTGCCTTGAGAACCAATATATTGCAATGCTAAAGCAGATTGTTGCTCTGTAGTAGCGAATATCATCTATTTTCAATGCAGATCATAGCTCTGTTGTTCTTCTGTGCTTATGTCTTCCTGGGTTTTTTAAGTGTGAGCCATAGGGTATATCTTTAAGTTAACATCCTCAGTAAAAAATTAAAAGAATGAGAAATTCTCCATTTTAGGGGTTGTCCTCAAAACTTGCAGAAAGAAAGGGTGGTAGAGGAGGCAACATGCTATTGGAAATATTGTTATCATTGATGTCAAAGGAGAGGAGCAAAATCACTGCCTTCATATTGCTGAAGTCAAAGGAAGATCAATATAGACAATATATGCTAAGGAGAATTAAACAAAGAAAGAAAATATTTATTGTATTTTAAAGTTAAAATGGGCCAGCCCAGATTGCCTTATATTGGCACCAAAATTATGGTGCCCATATTGGGTGAAATCGCCCCTCTTTGATATGGGTTGACCATACATGCTGTGTCGCCCCCTTTGGTGAAATTAAAAATTAATTTTTATGTTTTAAAATTTTGGGCTGACCCCTCTTGGAAGGATCACCCCTCTTGGAGGAGTCACCCCTCTTGGGTGAAGAGGCATAAGGGGGATATAAATAGAGATGTGATGGGAAAAGATAAGTAAGCAGTTAAAGTTATATCATTTCCATTAAAAGCAGATTTTTGAAGAGGAGTATACAAGTGAAGAAAGTTGCAAGCAATTTTTTTATGGAGTTTCAAATGATTATCATCCATTCAAGAAGCAATATTCAAGTAGACAAAATTTTGTTCATTTGGAGGTTGGTGCCTCTCAATAGAAGAGATCCGTGCCTCTTGCTAAGTTGGTTCTTAGTAGTGGGGATTGGTGTCTCCAGTGGGTTGGTACCTGCAAAGATTTTTAAGAGAATTTTTATCTTTGGCTGGATTTGGACAATAGATCCAAGCAGTCATTCTCCATGGTGTTCTCCCGAAAAGGTTTCCATGTAAATCTTGTGTCTCTTAATTGTTAAATCTTGTGTAATTGTTATTATTGTGGTTGTTGGATTTTAAATAAGTAAAAGCTTATCTTATATTGATTCACACCCCCTCCGTCCCCCCGCTCTTAGTATAAGCGTGTGTGCTCATCAATTGGTATCAGAGTGGGTTCCTTCAAGAATAGTTTAATCGCTAGAAGGCAGATCTCGAGAGCACGCATGGCCAAGCAGGAAGGTTTCTCCTCAAATAGGGCTCCATTGTTTGACAAAACAAACTATGCATTTTGGAGCATAAAGATGCGAACTTATCTAATGGCTCTTGGTTATTTAGCAGTTAGAAGTGGATGGTTATATAGCTCCGACTTCTCCACCAACAGATTAAGCTCGAAAGAAGGCTATGAAAACAATGCAAAAGCCATGAATGTTGTTTTGTGTGGTTATCTGAATCAAAGTTCATCAAAGTAATGCACCATGACTTGGCAAAACAAATATGGGAGAAACTTAAGAATATCTATGAAGGTGATGACAAAGTTAAGAAGGATAAACTCCATACCCACAGAAGACAATTCAAGAGCTTGAAAATAAAAGACAAAAAATATTGTAGCCTATCTCCTTCATGTGGATGAAATTGTCAACACCATAGAGGACTTGGTGAAAAGGTTGAAGATTCAATGATTGTGCAGAAGGTGCTAAGGTCTCTCCCTTTGAGATTTGATGCAAAAGTTTCCACCATCAAAGAAATGAAGGATCTAGATAAATTATCAATAAATGAACTGGATGGGATCCTCAGGATGTATGAAATGAGGATTGAAAGAGAGAAGTCATCAAAGCATGAAGTAGACTTAAAAAAGCTTCAGAGAAGATGAATAATAAAGAGCCCAAATCAAGTGATAGCTCTAGCAATGAATCAAATGTAAAGGAAGCCCATTTTGTGAGAAAGCTTAAGAAAGGAAAATACAAAGGTAAGTTACCCTTCCAATGCTTTAATTCTCGAAAAGTGAAACTAGTGAAGATGAAGAAGAGAATAACTTAAATAAAGGGAGAAGACATCATCAATACAAAAAGAGCTATAAATAAGGTAAACATGAAAAGAACTTCCATAAGCATAAGAAAAGCCTCTATTCCAAAGGGGATAGTAGCTCATCCATGGAGAGCGATGAAACTATCTCCGATGGTGATAGAGAAGAAACTCTCTTCATGGCAAATACATTTTGCTACTAAGTGTTCACATGCAGAAAGTGAAACTAGTGAAGATGACGAAGAGCATAACTTAAATAAAGGGAGAAGACATCATCAATACAAAAAGAGCTATAAACAAGGTAAACATGAAAAGAACTTCCATAAGCATAAGAAAAGCCTCTATTCCAAAGGGGATAGTAGCTCATCCATGGAGAGCGATGAAACTATCTCTGATGGTGAAAGAGAAGAAACTCTCTTCATGGCAATAGAATCAAAGAGTGATGCCTTGGAAAATGAAGACAAAGGAAAAGAAAGGATGGATTCAAAAGAGGAAGAAAATGTCAAAATGGATGGAGAAGTGTATCTTGAAGAACTCATTTGTGCCTTAAGAAAAATCAAGAAGCTTAAGAAAAGGAATTTGAAACAATAATTGCAGTTACAGAAATACGAAGAGGATTGTGATTCAAGAGAAAAAGTGCCGTAAAGCCTTGAAGAAAAAAAATAGAGTATCATCAGCCTAAAGTTTCAACTATGTTGGCGTAGCAACTAACACCTCTGGAGTGCAAGTTCGTACGGACAGCTATGCACACTACGCAATGAGTGCTCTTCAAATTAGGAGGGGAAGCTCCCTTATTGTGGGGACAAAATGCTTGAAAAAGTAAACTAAACTAATTCCTATTTTTGTCTCAGCTGAAAGAGGCACAAGGTTTGCGAGAAACTTCGAGCGTTGCAACCAAGGATTTTCTAGTTTCGTAAATCTTAACTACAACTCAAAAACTAACTAGCTTATACTATCCAATCCCCTCAAGAAGTCAGAGCATGAGAAATGGAGCGGGAATGATTTATACGATAACCTCTAAGACAGGATTTCCAAGGAGGTGACGACACCTATCCGAGGCGTAGGCTGAAAGAAAGGTTATTGGCAATAACATCAAACGATGAACCCTACTTCTGAATTCCCAAGGAGGTGACAACACCTATCCGAGGTGTAGACATGAAACAAAGCTCATTAACACAATAACAATGAACGATAAGCCTTAATTCTAAATTCCCAAGGAGGTGACGGCACCTATCCGAGGTGTAGATATGAAAGAAAGCTTATAAACACAAGAACATGAAACAATGATCATCCAACCAAAGTGAACATATACAGAATAGCAATATTACAAGAAAATCTGGCTCAACATATATTACTATCGCGTGCAAAAGTTATTTACAAATGAGCAAAAACTCTTATTTATAGACATCGAAAGGTGTAGGTAACCCTAAAATCACCTTGAGTCAACTATGGTCTTGCAATGCATGCAAGATTTATTGCTAAACCCTGATAAAGAAAACTATACAGTTAATTGGAAAGCTACCATCAGTTAACCGGTACATCTAATCTAAAAATGGACAATGTGCGAGCATGCACGTCCTTATTGAAAGCAAGTAAACTGAAACACTACCATCAGTTAACGAAAACCCTAAATGAAACTCCAAGTGTACATAGATAATTCCAAGATAGACATGCAATGAGATGTGGAACAACGAGTTAACTCGGAAAGAAGCGTTGAGTTAACTATTGTGTCTAATATCTATCCTGAAAGGTGGAAACTGAACTCTACTGGCCGCGATCTCGAGCAAGTAACCCCTCCACGAGGTTGTAGTCAAACTAGCATTTCACTGATTGGTAACTCTGGCGGCTCCGTAACTGAAGTGATGGCCATTGTTTCCTCTGCGGCTTTATGTCTCTGACACTTCACGTTTTTCACGCTTTTCTCTATGGAAGAGTGTTACCTAACAAAACTGCGAAGTTTGACCATGAACAATCTGGTTGTGAGAAATGCAAACGAACTTGCGACACATGCAGAATTCCAATGGTATCAACCCTCTAAACTGGCCTTGGAAGACAATTAGCTATACGAGGTATGAAACCACAGGGACTTGAGTGACTACACTTGTCAACTCTCTAGATGTGCTTGATACAAATCGGTGTTAGCTTTTCTGATGAAATCATGAATTCAGACCGATTTGGGCTTGAATTCAATCTATGTGTACTGCATTTTGAAAAACTCGCCCGCTGACTGTAAACTCGGCTATATTCTAACAACTTTTTTGGAAAGCTAAAAATAACCCACTGAGGCTAAAAATAGCCTCTCGGAGGCAATTTTCGCCAAAAATTCTAAAATGTGGGTTTTGTCCAAAAATGATTCTAAGACAACCCACAACGTCAGAATTGCAAAAACGTGTCGTTTAGCTTAACATGCAAAGCTTTTCCAAAAAAAGCAACTGGGGGCAGCAAGGGCTGTGAGGGGCAATTTTTCCGAGAAAATCTGAAATATGGGTTTTGTCCAAAAGATGATTCTAAGACAACCCACATTGTCAGATTCAAAAAATATCGACTTTTACTCCACCATGCAAAGGAATTTCAGTTGAGAAAATCAAAGCTTCGAGAATTGAGGCTCTAGAGTAAATTTCCTAAAAATTCTAACACATGGGTTTTGTAGAGGAAGCTATGCTGAACCAACCTAGATGATTTGTTTTGTCAAAAGTCACCGAATTCTCGAACATGTGAAAGAAATTAAGACGAGAAATAGAAGAATTTAAGACAAAAGATAGAAGTTTTTAATGCTCTATTTTTGCTAAAATCGCCATCTTGTCTTGATGTTTGCTGATGAATTTGGACTTGTACCTGCAAAAGAATATTTTTGATGCCTTCGAAAATTGACTATTGATGAAATTCGCCAATCTCAAGAAGAAATTTGCCTTCTATTCAAGCTGTATGAGAAAAATAATGGACACCATGTTGAATAAAGAGAAAATCGTAGCCTTATGGCACCACTGCAAGCTTTAAACCCTGATAAAAAGAAATCTTTTGATTGGACCCCCCTCCAGTTCGACTGACATTGACTCGGAGTCCCAAAGATAAAATAATATTAAAATATTCAGTTACCATTACATGCAAATTTGTAATTCAACATTAAAGAGGCGCCAATATCTAATTATTGAAGAAAATTGTCATTTTAATGCTTTGCATGCAAAAACTGAATTAAATATTATTTTAATAAGTTAACAAAATCTCAGCATCTGGATACACTCAGCAAAATCCACTGATTCGGAAAAGTCCTCATTTGACCCTTCAGGCATCCATTTGCAAGAGTTATGAGATTTTTTACTAACTTCCTACTTTATAGCTCACTGAAAGTTACAGTTGTCTTTGTTGAGCTCTGATTTCTGAGTAACTGAGTGATGTTGTGACTGAGCTAAGATATCCATCGCGAAGGCATCAGAGCAAGGATGAATGTCTGTTGAGAGATGCAACTGCTAAAAACAACGTTTGACACCTCAAAAAAAGGTGCCTTTGATTAAATTGATGCAAGGTCTCCAGACTTGGTCATTTCTCCGATTTGCCATTTGACGCTTCAAACTGCCACCACCGGTGAACGATGAACCCTGCTGACTAGATGATAGGTTCATTGTGTGACTAGAAGAATTCCGCAGCCAACGACTATATGTAAGGCACCTGAAAGCTGCATTAGGAACCCCAAAAGCAAGGGCGCCCCTAGCCTGTGAAGACGCAATCACTAATTTGACAAAAGTGTAACTTTCATCCAAACGCCATACTTTGACCCCTAACATCAAAAGCTAGAGTGCTCTGATTGGCGCATCGTTAATCTCTCTGCACAGCTAGAACATCTTTCAAGAGATGTCTCTGGAGGCGACGAAGCAAGAAAACTGCTTCTAAGACCTCAAAAAGAAGGGCGCCTTTTCCAAGGGGATATGTATTTTCCATACTTAGCCATTTTTCTAGCTGTCTGATTTCTTCAACGTTCTACACTAACCTCTCATGTACGAGCGTTTTCCAAATCCCAGAGGCTGATGGCTGCACTCGTTGGATAGCTGGAGTAATTCCACACAAGTCTCGTGAAGACTATGACTGCTAAAAACCCCATCTGACAGGCCTAAAGGCTGGGCGCCCCTGGCTTACAGAGGTACAGGTGTGTATTTCTACATTTTTCCACCATCTAATTTACGTGCTCGGTAGAAATTTTGCCACGATCACTCAGAATGTCAGATCATCTCACGAACTGGTGTGTTGTGAAACTACACTGATTTAGAAAAGATCTCAGGAAGACGGAAACTGCAGATTCAATCATCTGAGGAGTCAATTTCAAGGGTGCCCCTAGGCTACAGGGGCACAGAAACTGCAAATTTGACAGCCTCTGTGACATGCAACAACATCGTACCTTCAGCTTCTAACTTCAATTTCCGAAGTTCTACACTTTGGATAACCTCGCTTGATAGCTCGTCAGAAAGTTGGACTAATTCTGAAGAGATTGAACATATTTGCAAGCGCATGCGACAAGATCTGAGCCTTCAAAAAGAAGGGCGCCCCTGGGCTATAGGGGCGTAGAAACTGAAAATTTGACAGCCTCTGATCTGTGTAACCTCTTCGTACCTTCTGCTTCTGCCTTTGACAACCAGAGTTCTGCAACTCAAATGACTTTGCTTGATAGCTTGCTAGAAAGCTGACTGAATTCCAAAGAGATTGAATACATCTACAACCAAAAACCACTGAATCTAGACCTTCAGATGAAGGGCACACCTGGGCTACAGGGGTGCAGATTTGCTTTCTACTTGAAATTTCCATCTCTCTCGTGCTAGTATCTTCACCGTTCTGACCACTGAATTGGCCTTAACCTCTGTCATGAAGTATCTCTTCAGCATCTCTCATCACAAAATGTCCTGCTTTGAGTTCTACGCTCAGATTTTAACACCAGGCACTGACCAATTGTCGTTAACGAATGACATTACACTGACCAAAGTCCATACTTAACTTGCCCAAAAACTGTATTTTGACATCATTTTAGCAAGGTTTAGACTCTTTTAAGCAAAATGCCTTAATGAAGCAAAAAAAAATTGATTTGGGTACAACAAACTACAAAAGGAAAAAAGGATAGAAGAAGAGGTAAGAATCCGGTTAAAGACAAAGGGAGAAAATTGTGAGAAGCTAGAATTCGAAATTGTTTCCTTAAGGAACTAGAGAAAACAACTACTTAGTTGAACAAAAGAATAAATTTTGAGAAGAGCACTCAGATATTGGATGATATTATCAACTCCCAAGAGTCACCATTCAATAAGACTGGTCCTGGTGTCATGTCCCCGAATTTAGAACCCTAGAATGTAAATACAAAAGAAAATAAATTAATATATATAAATAATTACAATTGTTATAATTATAATTATTTGGAGATAATATTACGTAAGTCACAAGATTCGCCGAATTTTTGGCATCAGATTCGAAATTCGGTGAATCTATAAAAAACTTATCAAATTCGTAAAAATTCGCCAATAAATTTGTACGGAAAAGAGACCTGTTTTATTTTCAAAAATATATATTTTTAATACATTTTTAGGGTTTTTGTTTCGATCTTCAGAGAAGAATATTCGAAATTGTGACCGATTCCTCAAAAAATCATGAGAAACTGAAAAGAGCTTTTGGTTCGACGTTTAAATCTATAACAGTGATCGACTGCATTACCGAGCCTTCCACACACTGGGCCTTGGATTCACACACTGTGGAGATTTCAAACGGATTCATGAGGAAGAATTCTCTTTGCGAGCTGCAACTCGTCCGCGACTTCAAGCATCCGTGAAAAAACTTCATCTCTCCGTTAAATTTAGATTTTTTGTTTTTCAGACTTCTTAAATTATTATTAGGTTTTTCTGTTTTGTTTTTCACTTTATAAAATCTTAAAATATTATTAATTTTTTTTAAGTTTATAAAATTTTAAAAACAATGTAAAAAATTTATTAGGTATTTTAAAGTTTTTTTATTTTAAAAAAATCTATATTTTATAAAATTTTAAACAAAATGTTATATTTTTATTATGCTTTTTTGAAATTTTTTTATATTTAATATTATTTTAAACAACAATCTTATATTCTTTTTTTTTTTTTTTTTAGACTGCAGGAATCGGGTAGCACGACCCCCTATAAACTGCAGTGCGCCTGGTAAACTTTTTAACGTGACCGGCGGCGCTGGCGCGACACGCCCTCCGGTACCACGGGACAGGGGAGACTAGAACTCGTGACCAGCCGAGCCGCAACGGAATTACTTAGCCAACCGAGCTAGGGCCCCCGCCCTAACAATCTTATATTCTTAATTGAATTATGACATTAATTAAAAGTTTAAAAATTATTTTATTTATATTTAATATATTTATATTTAATATATTTATATTTAGTATTATTTTACTTCACTTATTAATCATATGTTTTTTAAATATAAATCAATTTAATATTTTTTTAATAATTAATTTTTTAATGATAAAAATAAAAAATTACTATTTAAATAAAATCTAGCACTTTTAATTATTATCAAGCCTTATAGCACTTGGGATCTCGGTGCCATCATATAAGCAAAGTCTTGTTGTGACGTTTTTCACACATCACCCCATTGCAAATGGGGACCCCCTAATTTTGGCTTTGCTTTTGGTTTGGTGTTGGTTTGTTTTTGCTGATGTCTCTCTCTCGTTCTGTCTATCTTTCCGGGATGTGCCCGTTTGTGAGCTTTAACATGAAATTTGGCCAAGTCTGGAATTAGGGTTTTGAGTCTTTTGGTCAATTCAAGGTCGAACGAAGTGAATAAATTGAAAACAGAGCTTAACGTTGTTGTCAGTATGCTTCCAGCAAGCTCTCAGCAAAATTTCATCGAATTTTGAGGTACTTACTATTTTTAGTAAGTGGGCAATTCAAGGCAATTCGCCAGCATTTTTGAGATTCCGACAGTCACACGGCATTCAGAGCACATCAGGCTGCTCGCGTGCAAAATTTGAGCGAAAACAGGCAGCTTTCTATTTTTAGCGGTCCAGCTTCCAGGATAAATTTCAAGGCTCAGATGCAGAGTTTTTCTTTCCATGTCTGCGTATTCCCTTTGGGTTTTTCGAGACCTTTGCAACAGTATAACATGCAAAACGAAATGACAACTTTCAGAATTCAGTCTTCCGAGGCTATTTTTAGGGTTTGCATGTCAGGGTTTCTTTTGCATGTCGGATGATTCTTTTTGGGTTTTTCGAGAGCTATGCAGTGATGTGACATGCAAATGGAGATGATCACTCAGTAAGGAACTTACTATTTTTAGCAAGTGCGTCCCAGCAGCTGCCTCCCAGCACTTCAGAATCACAAGCTAATCGCAATGCAGCAAAAACGAAGACAAACAGAGATCATTTGATACGCATGCAGAGCGAATTAGGGTTCCCAACTTCGGAGTTGAAAAGAGGGGTAAAAAGTCAGAATTTTCGAAAACCGGTGTAAACCACTGCAATCAGCATACTTCAGGCTATCTGCTGGTAAAATTTGAAGTCAAACGAAGCACTTACTATTACTATTTATAGTAAGTCAATTTGGAAACAGGCTAAAAATAGCACTTCAAGTGCATGCGCCGACGTCAGCAGTAAGGTCACGTGTTGAGGAGCGCCTCATTCAAATTTCAAGTTCATCGGAGCAGTAGAGCTATCAGAAGCAAGCAATTACTATTTATAGTAAATCATCCTCAGAAATGGGCTATAAATAGCAGGGTGACTAAAAATGGTAGTGTCGACAGAGTAACAAGGTCATGAGGATGCCATTTCAAATCGTTCCGAGCTTCAGAGATGCAAATTCAGAGGATTTACTATAAATAGTAGGGCATGAAAGCTGGAGAAAGCATGAAAAATTTATAAGTATGAAGTTTCATCCTGCAGCCATGGCAAAATGCGCCCAAGCTGATGAGGAGGCATGGAAAATTTCTAAGTTACAAGCTTCGTCCTTCATCTAGGCCAAAATGCGCCCAAAGTGCAAAAGTCAAGGGAAGTCAACACTTTTCATCCTCCTGCCTAGCCAAAATGCGCCCAAGGGAAGTTGATAGCAAGAAAAAAATTCTAAGTGCTAAACTCGTCCTCCTCCACTAGTAAAATGCGCCCAAAATGCAAGAGAG
This sequence comes from Sequoia sempervirens, assembly GCA_007258455.2. Lineage (NCBI taxonomy): Eukaryota > Viridiplantae > Streptophyta > Pinopsida > Cupressales > Cupressaceae > Sequoia > Sequoia sempervirens. Next base: position 36,130 of record VDFB02107134.1, read on the forward strand.
TCAAAATAGTCAACAACTTTCATCCAGCACACATAGCAAAATGCGCCCAACTCAAGGTAGTGGCATGCAAAAATTTCTAAGTATGAGTCTCATCCACCTCCTAGGCTAAAATGCGCCCAAGGAAAGAAAGGGTCAAAGAAGTCACTGAATTTCATCCTCCATCATGGCCTAAATGCGCCCAAAAGCAGGCATGTAAGGACAAAGGAAAGGGAGATGAAGAGTCACTAGTGGGAGGCGTTACAAGTTTCATCCTCCTCTACATGAGAAATGCGCCCATGTTTGAAAAGGGATCAACAAGTCAAAAGGCTAGGCGTGGGAAATGTCATCCTTCATGCATGCCAATATGCGCCAAGTAAAGGATAAGTCTTGAGGTGGTAAACAAGGTGAAAGTGAGGTATGCTAGGCACGTTTATTATTGCCCTTCAGGTGTGATATGCGCCTAAGGTGTTGGGGTGGTAGAAACATAGATGTTGAAGGTGCTAAGTGATAAAAAAAAAAATTCTAAGTGTCATATGCGCCTAGGGTGGTGGGCAAAATGCAAGGTGAAGTTGATGAATATTGTAAGGCGTTGAAAGTGCTTGGTGATGAAAAATTTTCAAAGGCAAGATGAATATCCTTCTTCACACATGATATGCGCCTAAGGTGGTGAGTGGAAAATAATGTGCTAGGCGTTGGGGTTTTAAATGAAAGTGTCCTCTTGCAAGATGATATTGCTAAGTAACAAAAATAAAATATGTTAAGTGTGATGTGCTTTCAAGAAATATTTTCTAAGAGAAGTTGACGAAATTTTCTCACCACTGGTAAGATGGATTCAAGAATGAAAAAAAATTTCTAAGGGAAAATTTTTCAAAAGAAATGCTAAGTGATTCAAAAAAAATTTCTAAGGCATGAAGTATTTTCTCCCTTAAGGAAAACGCCTAAGTCTGGTGAAGTGATGAATTTTCTTGAAGTCAGAGAGAAGTTGCTAGTGATGAAGTCAGAAGGTGCCAATATTGCGGGATGAGTTAGAATTTCCAAGTCAGAGCAACAGGACGATCACAGATGAAGAACGGATTTAAATTTCACAGGGAAATAATTTTCTAAGGTTCAAAATTCAAGAAAATCAAATGAACCCGTTCGTTGTGCACCCATGAATTCGATTCGTTCTGAGGGAAATTTTCTTCTGGGTATTGAAGATTATCGATGAGGAGTTGATGTTAAAGTCTTCTGTGCTTCGCTGCGGCCTTCAGGATGAAGTTTTTTGATGGGTACCAGGTTGATGAGTTTTCCTAAGGGAAATTTGAAAATTTTCTAAGGCGAGTGTGAAGAAAATGTGTTTTCAAGGTAAAATCCTCCAGACGATGTATTTGAAAGGAACTGCCTAGGTGAATTTGCTTAAATCCTTCGTGAAGATAGTCTTCTTGAGCCAGAGATGGATAAAATCAAAGTTGTCAAGGGCTCCAGCAGGCGAAATGAATTTCTTGAAGATGCAGTTGAAGTTAATATTGTCAAAGATGATACGCCCTTGAAGAAGATGGCTTGAAAATTTGGCTAAGGCATGAAGAATCATGAAGAAGGCGGAAGTTGGCTAGTAGAGGCGGTGAACGCTTGGAAGTTAGAACGTGAAAATCAGGTAAGTAAGTTAACATTATATTATGAAGTGTCTAATACTCTTCTCCTCGCTTGTTTTGCAAGAGGAATGTCGAGGCCAGAGCACGATGACTTGAAGGGGTGAAGCACGATGATATTACAACCTTCAGAGGAAGATAAAGTTATAAGTTTCACATGAAGGAAGAAAAAGTTGCAAGAAATTGGCTAAGTGTTAGCTCAAGTGACAAAGAAGTTGGAGAACAATGTCAAGAAAAAAAGATCAAGGACAGTGTGAACGCGTCTACAAATGGAATCTTCTAGAAGGATGGTGGACATTAATGCCTCATTTATTACCCCCCTCCCTTTGTGGCGGTTTTTAGGGCAAATCTTGTTTAGGGCTGAGGTGGCACAATCCTAGCCATCCAACCGATTGTAATCTGAGCCGTCCGTTGGACTTGGCCAACTATAAAAGGGGGAGTCCCCCTCATTTGTAACTCATTAGAGTAGAAGTTGGAGTAGAGAGACAACTAGGTGATAACTTAGAAGTAGCTTAGTGTAGATTGATAGTGTAGTTTGAAGAAAAGGGAAAGTTTTCCCTTGAAAACTTTGTAAGAAATTGTTGTGAACACTCTCTCAATAAAAGAGTTTTTCATTGATGGTGAATTTCGTCTTTGTTGTGAGTAGCTAGCAAGGTTTCTTCGTCCTTCTGATTCAAATGGTAGCGTAAAATAGTCCTAAAGTAGTATAATTTTCATTCCATGCAAGTAGATGTTAACTGTGGAATGTGGTGTTTGATCTAAGCAACTTCGTTTATCCATACCACTAGTGTATTTGCTGATGGTGAATGCGCCTTGTGTGGTCAACTGGAATATCATGTACTTAACTTCGATCACAATTTGAATAATGGTATGCGTCGTTGTGATGGTATCTTTATGTCAATTGGTGGTTTGAACATCTTTAGTCATCTCCCTTGAAGATTGCACCGACTCCGTGGAAGCTGTCCGATGCGAGGAAAAGTAGAGCTTGGTTGAAGCTTGTGAAGATTGATAGCCATGTCCCACGCCTTAGAATAGATTTAGAATCTCTAAACCTTGCAACCCGTTTAAATTCAGTACTTTTTGGTTAGAATAGGAAATCTATGCTTCATTGATAAATCTGTCGAGCTGTGAAAACCCCTTCCTCGGCTGTTGAACAATTCCGTAAGTCCCCTTGAAATACCAGCAAATCACATCGAGCCAACTGAGCCTATTCGCACTGAAAGAACCTTGGAGTTGAACGCATGAACTTTCTTGCAATCTTAGCATGCGGAATACTTTGATCAAGAGAGAATAGGGTAGTCGTTGGCAACTTTATTCTGCGTTGGTGCGGTCACGAAAAACACATCAATAGAATTGGCGCTAGAAGGAGGGCGAGCTCCGAATTGTTCCAGAAGCTGGAAGGAACCAGTATGAGCTTTGAAGTTTGAAATTAGAGATATGTTAGATCTCTTTTATATCAGAAAAATCCAAAAAAAGTGAAAAGTTAAAAAATTCAAAAAAATCAAAAAATGGAAAATCAAAAAAGAGATTTCTCAGTGGATGGGCATATTTCTTGCCCTCAAGGCAGTGTTACAGACATTGCTCAGATTCATGAAAGATTGAATGCACAACTGTGGCCCGAGAATTTGTCTAAGTTTGCTTTGCCAGGGAGATGCCGAATTCATGAGACCTCCCAGCACGAAGAAATCAATTGCTTAACATTCCTCTCAAGGATAGAGCTTGTTCTCCAAGAAAAAAATTTCTTTTGGGATGTTCCCAAGCCAGGATTATTGGATGTAGAACCTGATGATTATAGCCTTCCAGAAGTTGTGAATGAGGCTTTCGCAAGATTCATACTTAGGATCCAAGGTCAGTTGGAACTTGGCAATGTTTGCTTGAAAGGTGTTTTGCTCCCTTGTTGGTGTCGGATTCACAACGCACCTCATCCAGAGTTCACTTGCACAACATGTGAACTAGCCATCAACTTCGCCAGAAGTCGCCTCGGATTACCAGTACTACCATATGGATTATTCAAAGACAAAAGGTGGATTGAATATGCCATACAAACATTTTCAGCACCAAATGAAGAGGATACCTCAACGTCATCCAACAACGAGGAGAATAAGTCACTAGAGGACGTGATCGAGCTCAGGGAGCAAGCAGATGAAGATTGTTCCTACATCATGTTAGAACAAGAGGCTATTGGAGCAAAGATTAAAGAAGCAATAGAATACATCCAAGGAAGAGAAACCACCCAAGGCATTTGTCAGCATACAAAGGTGAATGAATGTACAAAATTACAAGCTATTGAAGACCATCAAGTGCCAGGAAAGGACTTAGCTCAAAGTAGAGATGATATGAAAGATTCATTCATTCAAGGAGGAGAACATGAAGAGGGAAGTGATTCCAATACACTTCAAGAAGGGACGCCCCTTGATGAAAAAGTTCTATCATGCATGAACAAAATGGAAGAAATGGTAAGCAACTTAAGGAAAGATGATGTGTTTGACGATCAATGGGCTACCAAGATGGAGGCAAAATATGAAAGGCACTTCGCATCAGCACTTGATCCATTATTCACAGTCATGGAGGAGTTGCTTGATGAAATTGAAACAAATGAAATACTGCTTGATAAAGAGATGGAAAGTGAAGAGCAATTCGGGTTGGGGCTTGAGCCATTGTTAGGTATTCAAAAGGAGCCAGCGCATGAAATGATCCAAGTTTTCAAATGCCCTCTTGAATTTATTTCCCGCCCCACTCCTCCCAGTTTGGATCATCTACACATTTCAGATGCAAGTGGTATGGTTCACCATCAACTTCGACCTCCTGATGAAGCAATGGACGACAGGCAAGCATGCAGGCCAGCGAATGAAGACCACCAGGTTGTATCTTTCTCTACTGTTGGCTACCAAGAATATCATTTTGATTATGGAGATTTTGGAAAGAAAACTTGTTTATGGATTGATCATGGTACAGATGAGTTGCCTCAATTGTTAATCTTTCCTGAAGTTTTGCTTGAGTTTGAGATTTGTATTGTGAAAGAATATTTCTCCGAGTTTAAAGATAAGTTTGCAAAGCTTCGCACTATTACTACTGCTTTGCTGCTACTGAACATCCTGAGAAATCATGTTAGGAGTTGTATATATTTCTGTCCTCTGAGTCTTGTCCATTAGAAATGTTGTCCTATTAGAGTAGGTTTTCCTTTTTGTTTTTGCTTAGCTTGGTCTGCTTTACTTTCCTTAGTTTAGTTGTTGCTTAGTTTGGTTCGCTTTCAATAAAAGGGGATCCCATTTGTGAAGGGGGTGTTGTGCTCGCCAGGGCCCGACACAATGTTGGTCCATTTCTTAGATAATTATTCAGGAAGTGCTTTAGAATTCGGGGTTTTTCTTTCAAGTCTTATCATTTGGTTGGGATTTGTACTTGACCCAGAAGGGAATCATCTATTGTGTCTTGACACCAAGTCTCACGATTACTATATTCACACAATTAATTGCTCTAAGTCATTGAGGTTTCTTGGGAAAGGTCTTGGCAGGTGAACATTTTACGTCTTGCTTCAGCGCCACTACAATTCTCAAACCCATTGGAGGCTTCATTGCCTGCCAGCCAATCAAGGAATTGACAGAGAAATCAAATGAAGAAAAGAAAATGTGCTTAAAAGAAATATCTGAAAAACAAGAAAGAAAGAAAGAAAAGGATGAAAAGAAAAATATCATGAAATATTGGTTTTGGGAACATACGAGTAACTCCACCGGGGCTATGGACGCCCGGCTGGCAGTGGAGCAATATTCGTGAGAGTTGTAGCGACAACCTCGTCGGGGCTATGGACGCCTGACTAGCAACGAGGCAATGTCCAAGATGCTTTTGAAGTTAAGATATTTATTTAACTCGCTGGGACGGATTCTGGGAACTTCAGTGGTCTTTTGAGCTGGAACAAACGCATATGCACACACTAGTAATCAAAAGATGAGGTGCCTTGATCCAATTTAGGATTCCTCTTCCCTTTTAAGTATGTTCCCCAGTCAATTGATGGGTTGGGAAGAATTATCCAAAGGTTTTGAGTATGCAATGGATTTTGTCTTTGAAATGTTCAGGAACATTTATTCGGATTGGGGCTAATGTTGTGACGTTTTTCACACATCGCCCCATTGCAAATGGGTACCCCCTAATTTTGGCTTTGCTTTTGGTTTGGTGTTGGTTTGTTTTTGCTTTTGTCTCTCTCTCGCTCTGTCTATCTTTCCGGGATGTGCCCGTTTGTGAGCTTTAACATGAAATTTGGCCAAGTCTGGAATTAGGGTTTTGAGTCTTTTGGTCAATTCAAGGTCGAACGAAGTGAATAAATTGAAAACAGAGCTTAACGTTGTTGTTAGTATGCTTCCAGCAGGCTCTCAGCAAAATTTCATCGAATTCTGAGGCACTTACTATTTTTAGTAAGTGTGCAATTCAGGGCAATTCGCCAGCATTTTTGAGATTCCGACAGTCACACGGCATTCAGAGCACATCAGGCTGCTCGCGTGCAAAATTTGAGCGCAAACAGGCAACTTTCTATTTTTAGCGGTCCAGCTTCCGGCATAAAATTTCAAGGCTCAGATGCAGAGTTTTTCTTTCCATGTCTGCGTATTCCTTCTGGGTTTTTCGAGACTTTCGCAACAGTATAACATGCAAAACGAGATGACAACTTTCAGAATTCAGTCTTTCGAGGCTATTTTTAGGGTTTGCATGTCAGGGTTTCTTTTGCATGTCGGATGATTCTTTATGGGTTTTTCGAGAGCTACGCAGTGATGTGACATGCAAATAGAGATGATCACTCAATAAGGAACTTACTATTTTTAGCAAGTGTGTCCCAGCAGCTGCCTCCCAGCACTTCAGAATCACAAGCTAATCGCAATGCAGCAAAAACGAAGACAAACAGAGATCATTTGATACACATGCAGAGCGAATTAGGGTTCCCAACTTCGGAGCCTGAAAAGAGGGGTAAAAAGTCAAAATTTTCGAAAACCAGTATAAACCACTGCGATCAGCATACTTCAGGCTATCTGCTGGTAAAATTTGAAGTCAAACGGAGCACTTACTATTTATAGTAAGTCAATTTGGAAACAGGCTAAAAATAGCAAGTCAGGTGCATGCGCTGATGTCAGTAGTAAGGTCACGTGGTGAGGAGCGCCTCATTCAAATTTCAAGTTCATCGGAGCAGTAGAGCTATCAGAAGCAAGCAATTACTATTTATAGTAAATCATCCTCAGAAATGGGCTATAAATAGCAGGGTGACTAAAAATGGCAGTGTCGACAGAGTAACAAGGTCATGAGGATGCCATTTCAAATCGTTCCGAGCTTCAGAGATGCAAATTCAGAGGATTTACTATAAATAGCAGGGCATGAAAGCTGGAGAAAGCATGAAAAAATTTTAAGTATGAAGTTTCATCCTACAGCCATGGCAAAATGCACCCAAGCTGATGAGGAGGCATGGAAAATTTCTAAGTTACAAGCTTCGTCCTTCATCTAGGCCAAAATGCACCCAAAGTGCAAAAGTTAAGGGAAGTCAACACTTTTCATCCTCCTGCCTAGCCAAAATGCGCCCAAGGGAAGTTGATAGCAAGAAAAAAATTCTAAGTGCTAAACTCGTCCTCCTCCACTAGTAAAATGCGCCCAAAATGCAAGAGAGTCAAAATAGTCAAAAACTTTCATCCAGCACTCATAGCAAAATGCGCCCAACTCAAGGTAGTGGCATGCAAAAATTTCTAAGTATGAGTTTCATCCACCTCCTAGGCTAAAATGCGCCCAAGGAAAGAAAGGGTCAAAGAAGTCAATGAATTTCATATTCCATCATGGCCTAAATGCGCCCAAAAGCAGGCATGTAAGGACAAAGGAAAGGGAGATGAAGAGTCACTAGTGGGAGGCGTTACAAGTTTCATCCTCCTCTACATGAGAAATGTGCCCATGTTTGAAAAGGGGTCAACAAGTCAAAAGGCTAGGCGTGGAAATGTCATCCTTCATGCATGCCAATGTGCGCCAAGTAAAGGATAAGTCTTGAGGTGGTAAACAAGGTGAAAGTGAGGTATGCTAGGCACATTTATTATTCCCCCTCAGGTGTGATATGCGCCTAAGGTGTTGGGGTGGTAGAAACATAGATGTTGAAGGTGCTAAGTGATAAAAAAAAAATTTCTAAGTGTCATATGCGCCTAGGGTGGTGGGCAAAATGCAAGGTGAAGTTGATGAATATTGTAAGGCGTTGAAAGTGCTTGGTGATGAAAAATTTTCAAAGGCAAGATGAATATCCTTCTTCACACATGATATGCGCCTAAGGTGGTGAGTGGAAAATAATGTGCTAGGCGTTGGGGTTTTGAATGAAAGTGTCCTCTTGCAAGATGATATTGCTAAGTAACAAAAATAAAATATGTTAAGTGTGATGTGCTTTCAAGAAATATTTTCTAAGAGAAGTTGACGAAATTTTCTCACCACTGGCAAGATGGATTGAAGAATGAATAAAATTTTCTAAGGGAAAACTTTTCAAAAGAAATGATAAGTGATTCGAATAAAATTTCTAAGGCATGAAGTATTTTCTCCCTTAAGGAAAACGCCTAAGTCTGGTGAAGTGATGAATTTTCTTGAAGTCAGAGTGAAGTTGCCAATGATGAAGTCAGAAGGTGCCAATATTGCGGGATGAGTTAGAATTTCCAAGTCAGAGCAACAGGACGATCACAGATGAAGAACGGATTTAAATTTCAAAAGGAAATAATTTTCTAAGGTTCAAAATTCAAGAAAATCAAATGAACCCGTTCGTTGTGCACCCATGAATTCGATTCGTTTTGAGGGAAATTTTCTTCTGGGTATTGAAGATTATCAATGAGGAGTTGATGTTAAAGTCTTTTGTGCTTCGCTGCGGCCTTCAGGATGAAGTTTTTTGATGGGCACCAGGTTGATGAGTTTTCCCAAGGGAAATTTGAAAATTTTCTAAGGCGAGTGTGAAGAAAATGTGTTTTCAAGGTAAAATCCTCCAGACGATGTATTTGAAAGGAACTGCCTAGGTGAATTTGCTTAAATCCTTCGTGAAGATAGTCTTCTTGAGCCAGAGATGGATAAAATCAAAGTTGTCAAGGGCTCCAGCAGGCGAAATGAATTTCTTGAAGATGCAGTTGAAGTTAATATTGTCAAAGATGATATGCCCTTGAAGAAGATGGCTTGAAAATTTGGCTAAGGCATGAAGAATCATGAAGAAGGCAGAAGTTGGCTAGTAGAGGCGGTGAACGCTTGGAAGTTAGAACGTGAAAATCAGGTAAGTAAGTTAAGATTATATTATGAAGTGTTCTAATACTCTTCTCCTCGCTTGTTTTGCAGGAGGAATGTCGAGGCCAGAGCACGATGACTTGAAGGGGTGAAGCACGATGATATTACAACCTTCAGAGGAAGATAAAGTTATAAGTTTCACATGAAGGAAGAAAAAGTTGCAAGAAATTGGCTAAGTGTTAGCTCCAGTGACAAAGAAGTTGAAGAGCAACGTCAAGAAAAAAAGATCAAGGACAGTGTGAACGCGTCTACAAATGGAATCTTCTAGAAGGATGGTGGACATTAATGCCTCATTTATTACCCCACTCCCTTTGTGGCGGTTTTTAGGGCAAATCTTGTTTAGGGCTGAGGTGGCACGATCCTAGCCATCCAGCCGATTGTAATCTAAGCCGTCCGTTGGACTTAGCCAACTATAAAAGGGGGAGTCCCCCTCATTTGTAACTCATTAGAGTAGAAGTCGGAGTAGAGAGACAACTAGGTGATAACTTAGAAGTAGCTTAGTGTAGATTGATAGTGTAGTTTGAAGAAAAGGGAAAGTTTTCCCTTGAAAACTTTGTAAGAAATTGTTGTAAACACTCTCTCAATAAAAGAGTTTTTCATTGATGGTGAATTTCGTCTTTGTTGTGAGTAGCTAGCAAGGTTTCTTTGTCCTTCTGATTCAAATGGTAGCGTAAAATAGTTCTAAAGTAGTATAATTTTCATTGCATGCAAGTAGATGTTAACTGTGGAATGTGGTGTTTGATCTAAGCAACTTTGTTTATCCATACCACTAGTGTATTTGCTGATGGTGAATGCGCCTTGTGTGGTCAACTGGAATATCATGTACTTACCTTCGATCACAGTTTGAATAATGGTATGCGTCGTTGTGATGGTATCTTTATGTCAAGTGGTGGTTTGAACATCTTTAGTCATCTCCCTTGAAGATTGCACCGACTCCGTGGAAGCTGTCCGATGCGAGGCAAAGCAGAGCTTGGTTGAAGCTTGTGAAGATTGATCGCCATGTCCCACGCCTTAGAATAGATTTAGAATCTCTAAACCTTGCAACCCATTTAAATTCAGTACTTTCTGGTTAGAATAGGAAATCTATGCTTCATTGATAAATCTGTCGAGCTGTGAAAACCCCTTCCTCGGCTGTTGAACAATTCCGTAAGTCCCCTTGAAATACCAGCAAATCACATCGAGCCAACTGAGCCTATTCGCACTGAAAGAACCTTGGAGTTGAACACATGAACTTTCTTGCAATCTTAGCATGCGGAATACTTTGATCAAGAGAGAATAGGGTAGGCGTTGGCAACTTTATTCTGCTTTGGTGCGGTCACGAAAAACACATCAACAATTCTAATTTTAATAGATATATATATATACCTACAATCTCGTGCTAATTCAAGAAAACTGTTAGAATAATACTTTAATATTTTATTATTTAATAATTATATTTAAAGTTCAATAGTTTTAATTTATTAATATAGTATCATTAGTTATATTTATTAAAAAGAAAAAAAAAATTTACATAAGGCAAATTTGATCCGAATTTTATACTTTTCGAATTTTTTCCTTGCCGAATTTCATCTTAATTTCATTGTTGCCGAATTCAAATTCAAATTCGAATCTTGTGACTTAGAATATTACAATCATAATTATTATATATATACTAGATATTAAAATATAAATATTGACAATTTAAAGGTGAAAATTAAATATATAAAATGGATATGAAGGACAAACATAAAATAATATTATTATCAAATGTAATTAAACAATTATGATCATATTTTTATATAAAATCATAATAGAGACTTTACATTGGGCATGTAGTAAGGTGGGATATACTTCTTAAGAAGGCAATATCGATATATTATTTTTGTCATTCTTCCTGTCTGAATTCTACCACTGTGGAGGCCGTATCGATTGGAAAATATGGCTATACGTTATATCTATGAAGGATGATGATTTGATAAGTCTTTGGGCGCCGTAGTAAAAAGGTTGTCGGGTTTTAGTTCCGTCTCAGGCATAGCATATACTTCCTCCTCTGCATTCACCGCTTCAGATGGTAGCACCAATAATACGAATGCTTGACCATGAAATTGATATTGGACCATTTACTCACTAGCGGACAAATACAAGAGGTGCATTGAAGTGGAAATGACAGCATGGAGTATTTGGCACAGAGGCACCATTATATCTCACAATTCTTCAATTACTAGGTCGCACAGGCACTTAGGAACGTTGTATTATTATAAGATTCATAGATATCAAAAGTGACATGGGATCCTCTTAATCCTATTAGCACTGCCCAAGCTCCATCCTGGATGCCAAAGAGGCGTGACTTTACATAGGGAAGTTGTATAGTTCATTCAATTCTCAGAATTGAGTATTTAATTTCATCAACAGGAAGCATCAATTATCGATAGTGATTGAACCCATTAGTGAAGCAGGCTCCAATACCCCTAATAGCGAATAGTGAAAGATTAGTGTAAGGCAGCGATTTGGGTGGATGGCCAATTATGTTTAACAAATAATAATTAATCCTAACTAAAAGGCATGACGGTTTGGATGGTCACCACACTACAAAGAGGTGCTTCTCTTATAGATGAGGCAGACATAAAAAGGTGTAAAAGAAGTGAAGGGAAACAGGAAGAGTGAGATATATATTATATACAGCATTCATCAAGATCAGTATGTGAGGAGTTAGGAGACATATTAGGAATTGAGTTTAGCATATATATATACATTTCAGAACAGCAGATCAAAATGCTCTTAGGAGCCATTAGCATCAATAAGGGAATGAATGTATTATTCAATCAGGAATCTGGAAAGGCATCGCTAGCTGGAAATAAAGAGGTTCTACAAGAGCGGTAGCTTCGAGAAATAGGGATATCTGCAGAATTGATCAACAATAAGGAGATAAGTATTTATGAATTTAAATAATAAGTTAGATAAATGCTTGTACATTTGAATAATGATATTGATAATACATCATGGATTTAAATAATAGTATAATTAATAATAATTCATACATGATACTATGTTACCTAATTTTTATTGATGACATTGGGAACAATGCATCATGCATGCTACTAGTTATCTTATAATGTTGCTGATATGTTTGCTCCGTTGACATTATGGTATTGTAATACGATTATACAATAATGATGCAGCAATTATTGAACCTTATAAGTAATTATGACTTTTTAATAGAAAAATGAATAGATTTATGAATGTCTTTATCCTATGATTGATCAAGAAAAGGAGGAAAAGAATATAGTCTAAACACTAAACCATCATAAAAGGATATCTTCATAAAATCAGGGCAAGATTTAGGGTTATCCCAAAAAGAGGACATTACAAGTGGTATCAGAGCATAATCCTACCATCCTGTGGAAGAAAGGTCAAATAAAAGGATACAAGACTTCAGAGACTCCATATGCAGCTCCATATGCATGTACCGATGTGTATATTTGGTGACTTAGGGATGGTGGACGGACCTACGATGTAGTATGGGATGTATCGAATCCCCTTTCCAGTTGTCAACCTACATACTTGGCCTTGTGGGGATGAGGACGGACCCGTGGTGTAGTATGGAATGCATCGAATCCTCTTCCCATTGGTTCAATGGTGCAGAAGACCTGTTGATGGGTGTTTTATGACCGCACCAACCCAGAATAAAGTTTCAAATGGTCACTCTATCCTCTCTTGATCAAAGTATCTAGCATGCTAAGATTGCAAGAAAGATCATGCATTCAAAACCAAGGTTCCTTTATGCAGTGGATAGTCTCGATTGGTTCAATGCGATTTGCTGGTATCTCAAGGGGGACTTATGTAATTTTTCAACAGCAGAGAAAGGGATTTTCAAGTTTCGGAGGATTTGTAATGTCCCCGTCTCAAGCCTGATCTTTTCAGTGACTGTTGGCCTATTCCGAAGACCCGTAGGCTAGTCGGAGGGTAAAATTAGGGTTTCCTTTTTTGAAGGATGTTCTGGCTCGGAGTTAATTGTTTCAATAGCGGATTCTTTCTGGGTTTTCAGAGAGCTTCGCAATGGTATGTTCTTGGCATTCTGAGCATCTTCGGGAATTTACTATTTTTAGTAAATTCTATTTCTGGCAGTTTTACAGTTGGTTTTGGCATGGTTGACTTCCTACTTTAGTTTGATCAGTTGGCTTGCTCGTTTATGGCTTCGGGGCACAATTGGAGAGATAAGTTAAGCTATTTAATTAAAAGTCACGTTTTAATGTTATATTTTAACGTTGACCCCTTGGCCTAGTCTATTGACTTCATGTTGTTTTGAAAAGTGGTCTTTTGAGGGTGGCGCCTTCATTAAAGATTATTTTATAATTTGCCAAAGTCAAATCAAGCTTTAAAGTGGACGCATTTATTAAAGTATTGAATTTATTTAAAAAGTCAATATTGAGCTTGAAGGAAAAGGACGCCATCTTTTGAAAGAGATTAGGGTTTTGACTTTGAAGAGGAGTTTAGGGTTTCGAGAAGTCAACAGGAAATTATAAAAGGAAGACTTTGATCCTCATTTCAGGATCTTTTGTCTGCAGTATTGTTACTCTGCCGGAATGGTATTGGATTGCTTCGAGGAATGAAGGCCTCCTAGCTCGGGCCTTGCTTCTTGCTTGCAATATAGCAACTAGTGGTGATTTAGTATAGTTTTGTGAGTTTGCATTGAATTGTGTGCATTGTAATCAGCTTGAGGCTGTTTAGATCAGATTCTTGCATATTAGATAATTTCTAGAGTTGCATTTTAGCTTCAGCAGATTTGAGTTTTTATTCATAAATCAGAAAATACCAAAAAGATTGTTCTGGGTATTATCTCATCCTGTCTGTCTAGGCAAGGCGCCCATTTGTTCCAATTTGTAGAATTTTTAGAGAAGTCTTTAATTTTTAAATGCAAAGTCACCCTCTTGCTGGGCCGTACTGTTTCAGATCTGCATTGGGTTGCGTGCATCAAATAAATAGTATCTTTTGAGTGAGTTTCAATGTTCTGATTTGGTCACCATCATACTAGAGCCATTGTGCAATTCGTTTCATGAGAATTGATGAAGTTTCGAGCAAGTTGTGAGTGGATTTGTGAAGTACAGGGCTGCTGTTCGTGCACGGAAATCTGGACTGTCATAAATCAGAATTTGAGGTTGGTCTGCTTATTGCACTTTCAGATCTAATCTTTGATATTCAGTGAAGGAAGTTTAATACATATTATTGCAGCTTGATTTATATGTTGATTCACATTCATAGCAAGATCTTATCATTTATATTGTAAACTGGCAGTAGTACTGTCAGTATAGATATTCTTGCTCATCATAATTTGTAATGTTCAGCTCCTCGCTCAGTATTTGCTATTGTATTTAATTTATCTCCGCCCTATGGTAGCTACTTTCCCACTCTGGGTTAGAAAGCACATTCTGGGTGTTGAGTACTTTCAGCCTTTCAGTTATTTCTTTCAAGCATTGTTATTTGTAATACTCCGCCATATGGTCGCCCCTCACTCCATACTGGATTGGGTAGCACATACTTGGTGTCGAGTTCCCTTTCAATACTTAGTGTAGAAGACCCTCTAACCATATGCTCGCCATCATCGGCACCATTTTTTGTTAGAGTTCCTGCATAAGCAATTTGATTAAGATCCTCTGACCAATGCTCACACCTTGCCCACATCGGGATCCTGGTGTACATTCTGGTTAGAGTTGCTTCAGCAACGTTTTGGTTTAACTGCTAACCTTAACGGGTGCATTGATTGTAATTTGAAATTTGAAAAAACGAAAAAAAATTGGCTCGGAATATTTCAGGATTTATCGATGAAGCTCAGGTTTCCTAAACTAACCAGAAAGTGCGGAATTTGAATGGCTGTTGGGATTAGAAACGCTATGGTCTACTCTAGGCGCGGGACGTGCAGATCAAAATTCACAAGCCTCAACCAAGCTTTGCTTCGCATCACCTCGGACAGCTTCCACAAAACTGGTGCAATCTTCAAAGGAGTAACTAGAGGTATTCAAATCACAATTCAACATGAAGACATCACAACGACGCATACCAACATGTAAATCATAATTGAAGTTAAGTCCACGATGTTCGAGTTGACCATGCAAGGCGAACCCACCGTCAATGAGCCCGCTAGTGGTATGGATAAGCAAAGCTTGTTCAAATTAAACGCCGCATTCCACAACTACCATCTACTTGCATGAAATGAAATCTATTTTACTCTAAGTTCTACTTTAAGATTCTATGCGAATTGGAAGGACGAAGAAGCCTCACTAGCTACCCACAACAAAAGATGGAACCACAAGCAATGATAACTCTTTTTATTATGAGAGTGTTCACAACAACCTCTTACAAAGCATTCAAATTGAAAACTTTCCTTCCTCTTCAATCTAAGCTATGCTATCAATCTAAGCTATCTCTAAGCCGTCTCTCTATCTTCTACTATTCTAATAATTACAAATGAGGGGGGGATGCCCCTTTTATAGTTGGCCAAATCGAGTGAACGGCTCAGATTGAATTACAATGGAGGGATCAGATTGAGCCACATATGCCCTATTCAAGATTCTGCCCTAAAAAACGCCACAAAGAGGAGGGGTAATAAATGAGCAAAAGATTCCCACTCTTTCCTGGAGCCATAATGAGCAATTAATTCCCACCATCTTTTAGAAGATTCTCGTCCAGAAACACGTTCCCACTGCTCTTCTCCTTGACTGCAAACTCTATGAATCTGGCCAACATAGCTTTAACTTCTTGAACTGGCATGGCAGGCATGTTCTCAATCTGAAACTCCAAGATTGAAACTTCTTTCTCCTGCTTGATGATCATTTTCCTCTTAGCTGTCATTCTTTAACTCTAAAGTGCTTGAGGATGATTTCTAACCCCTAGGCCTTCATTATTTCTCCTTCCTGATCCAGAAGGATTTTCCAGTCTTGGACTCGAGCATTTCTTCCTTGCCACTTGCCTCCTTGAGTTGGGTGCCTATTGGGTCTTTGAGGAGAAATTCCAACACTTAGTCACTTCTTCCAACATCTCCCTCCTTGGTTTGGGCGTAAATGAGATATCATGGAGGAGCTTGAAACATGTAACTTTCCTTTTCCAAGGTTGTAATATTGTCCTGGAGTATTTGCTCCATCACCTCAAGCCATTATGCTTTGGTCCCGGCGCTCATCCTGCAAAACAAATAAAGAGAAGAGCATCAAAACACATTATAATATAAATTCCCTTTACTTACCTAATATCCATGTTTTGATGTCCAAGGTTGATCTCCGGATCTAATAAAATTCATCATTTTCTCTAGCACAACTTTTTCCTCCTTCATAACTTTTCATCATGGACGTGTTTAATATCCTAATGTTTTCATCTTCTTGCCTAAGCAGCTTTGTTCACCTTCTCTCAGGAGCTTGATGCTTGAGTTTCACTTCGTCTCGAGGGAGTCTTCTTTTACTTTCATGACTTAGACAAAAATCAACCCATCTTGAGCTTAGGCATATTTGATCCCTTCTGCCTTCTTTTTCTATGCCTTAGAAAATTTTATCCATCTGAGCCTTACGAAATTTTATCTCTATTTTAGAAATTTCATCAACTGTAAGCTAAGCGTCCACTCTAACATCACAATCCAAGGCGTAATATTTTTTTAAAATATCCAAGACACCATTTCTCTCATAAAAATCTCCCCTTAGAAAAAAAAAAAAATTCAACTATATTATTCATGGGTACACTGTAAAGGGGTTCATTTAATATTTTCTTACCCTTGAAAATATTTTTCACTAAGGTTTGCATATTCCACATCCTCTCACTTCATGGGTGCACTAGAGGGGTTGAGTTCTCATTTTCACACCTTAGAAAAAATTTCATCTATCTTATTCACCTTGGGCGCATTCCACCTTTCTAGCTTTTGATTTTCATGCCTTAGAACATTTTTACACCTTCCTCCGCTAGGGCGCATTTTGAGAGGGTGTGTCCTGAGTTTGTGCCTTAGAAAAAAATTTCAAGCTTCCACCTCATTCGTGGGCGCATATAACCCCTCCTCCCTTGGGCGCATTAAAGGGGGTCAACTTTTATTTTTATCACTTGAGTATTTCTATGCCACTTTACCCTTCCTAGGGCGCATTTCGGAAGGTGGGGAGTTCATGACTTAAACAAACTCCACTCAACTTCTTCAAGGGTGCATTTGGAGGTGTCTACCTCCATTCTTTGACTTAGAAAATTTTGTATCTTCATCTTGGTGGCTTGGGCACATTTGACCCCTTGCATTTTCATTTTCAACTTTTGCCTTAGAAAAATTCCAAGCTTTCAAGTGGGGCGTATTTTAGGTCTCCTTCATTTTTCCTGACTTAGAAAATTTCTCATCCAACTCCTTAATGATGGGCGCATTTTGCAGGGGTGTCATTCAATTTCTCATGCCTTGGAAGACTTTCTTCATTGCATACCCCCTTGGGTGCACTTGGAGGGGTCTACTTTTATTTACCATCACTTAGAAACTTTTCTAGCCATCCTCCTCTGCTAGTGTGCATTTGGGGGGGTCTTAATTCCAGTTTCTACCCCTTAGACAAATTCTTCTCAACTTATCATCACAGCTTGTGCGCATTTAGCACCTTGCCATTCCATTTTCACCACTTAAAAAAAAACTCAACTCATTCTCTTCCTTGGGCGCAAATGACCCCTCCTCATGTTGGGCACATTCTAGAGGGTCTACTCTCATTTCTTAACGCCTTGGAATATTTTCTTTCCTTCACTTCTACTAAGGGCGCATTTGGGGGGGCCTCGGTTCCATTCTCCAACACTTAGACAAATTCTTCTCAACTTCTTCCAAGGGCGCATTTCAAGGGGTGGTCTTCCATTTGAGGGCGCATTTGGATGGGCGAGATGTCATTTCCTGACTTAGGCGTTTTCTTCACTCACCTTCCAAGTTGGGAGCATATTGAGGGTGCTCAAGCAAGTTGAGGGTGCATTTTGAGGGTTTAGCTTTCATTTTGATTGCCTTAGAATTTTTTATTCACCTCCATCTTCTTCTAGGGCGCATTTTAGGTGGTGAGCTTCCAGTTTCATGCCTTAGGAAATTTCTTTGCCAACATTTTCTTCATCGGCGCATTTGAGGGTCCTTGCTTCCAATTTTTTTTTAATAACTTAGAATTTTTTCTCCAACTAGCTCCTCCATGATGGGCGCATCTGAGGGGTACTGTTGACGTGGTTTTTGCGACCGCACCAACACAGAATAAAGTTTCCCAACGGATACCCTATCCTCTCTTGAACAAAGTTTCTTGCATGCTAAGATTGCGAGATAGATCATACATTTAACTCCAAGGTTCCTTTAATGCGAATAGACTCAGTTGGCTCGATGTGATTTTGCTGGTATTTCAAGGGGACTTACACAATTGTTCGACAGTTGACAGCAGACAGCGGACTAAGGGCTTTCATGTAATTCGAATGATTTGGCAAGTGAGCACGGGTTTCCTAGTTCTAACCAGAAATGAACTAAATTTAAATGAGTGCAGGGATAGGAATGTTCTAGTCTATTCTAAAGCGTGGGACACGGTGATCAATTCTCACAGACTTCAACCAAGCTCTGTTTTGCCTCACTTCGGACAGCTTCTGCGGAACTGGTGCAATCTTCAGAGGAGTGACTTCAGATGTTCAGATCACGCGATCTAGCATGAAGATACCATCACAACGACGCATGCCAACATATAAACCATAATCGAAGTTAAGTTTCACAAAGTTCCAGTTGACCACGCAAGGCGAACCCACCGTCAGGAGCCCACCAGTGGGTCTAGACAAGCGAAGTCTTGTTCAAATCGAGCACCACATTCCACAATTACTAAGTACTTGCATGAAATGAAATCTACTTTACTTTAAGCTACTTCAAGATGCTACGTGAATTGGAAGGATGAAGAAGCCTCAACAACTACTCATAACAAAGAAGAAATCACCATCAATGAAAATTCTTTTATTATGAAAGCATACATGACAACTTCTTACAAAGTATCCAAAGGGAAGATTTTCCTTCCTTTTCAATCTAAACTACTCTACTTTCTACTCTATCAAATTCTCTCTACTCCTTCTCTAAGCTCTGCTTCTACTTCTAATTTCTAATGAGATACAAATGAGGGGGACTCCCCCTTTTATAGTTGGCCAAGTCCAACGGACGGCTTAGATTACAATCGACTGGATGGCCCAGATTGTGCCACCTCAGCCCTAAACAAGATTCGCCCTAAAAACTGCCACCAAGAGGAGTGGGGTAATAAATGAGCCATAATGTCCATCATCCTTCTAGAAGATTACATCGTTGAAATGCGTTCACACTGTTCTCAATCTTCGCATTCAGCCAATTTTGTTGATAGTTTGGAGGAGGGTAAAAGAGTCTCTAAGATTGCCTCAGATAATAAAATTTGATAGAATCTGGAGTTCAACTGCTCTTGATCTTCTTCTTGACGTTGTTCTTCAACCTTGCTCGAACTTCCACTCTTTTCTCCATCTTGAGTTAAGTCTCAACACTTAGCCATTTTCTTGCAACTTTCTTCCTTCGAGGTTGAGATGTCGTCTTGAATCACTTGCTTCATCACTTTAAGTCATCATCGTTTGGTCTCAACGTTCCTCCTGCAAAACAAGCAAGGAGAAGAGCATTAGAACACTTCATAATATAAATTCAACTTACTTACCAAGATTTTCAAGTTCTGACTTCCAAGGGTTCATTGTTTTCACTAGCCAACTTCGCGTTCAAATTCTTCATGCCTTAGCCAAATTTTCAACCCATCTTGTCTTCTGCCTGGCGCACTTCATTCTGATATTTCATCCAACTCAGGCTCGAGAAAAATCCTTTCATCAGGAATTTGATCAAAAATCATCTAGGCAATCACCTTCAAATTCATCTGCCAAGGCATTTTATCTTCAACAACATCATTTATTCCTTGCCTTAAAAAAAAAAAAAATTCAAATTTCCCTTAGGAAATTCATCAACCCGGTGCCCATCAAAAATATCCATCTTGAAGGCTTGGCGAAGCACGGAAGACTTTAAAATCCATTCCCTGTTGAAGATCTTCAATACCCATAAGAGAATTTTCTCCAGAACGCTTCGAATCCATGGGTACCCAACGAACGGGTTCATTTAATTTTTTTGAATTTTGAACCTTAGAAAATATTCTTTCATCAAATTTATTCTTGTTCTTCGATCTTGAAGTATTTCTTTGCTCTGACTTGGAAAAATTTTATTGTTCATGCACTGCCAACATCTTCTGACTTCATCACTAGCAATCCTGCTCGTGCTTCAAGAAAAACTTCATCACCTTCATGTCCAGGAGTATTTTCTAAGGAAGAAAATATTTTGCCTTAGAGAAATTTTAAATCACCTTGCATTTTGAAAATTTGCCTTAGAAAATTTTATTTGACTTCTTCCATTTTGCTCTGGCGAGAAAATCTTATCGACTCACTTAGAAGATTTTCTTGAAGGCACATGTCATGGAGGATATTTAATCCCAACGCCTGGCATTAATCATTTCACCCTCAACACCTTTATCTCATTTACCACGCCTCACCTCATATTCATTTTAACATGGCGCATATTGCATGTCAAGGGGGATATGCTTTAAGTCTATGCCTTAGTAATCTCATCACTTGGCACTTTTAGCACCTAGCAACACTTACATCACCTTGCACTTATCTCACCACCTTACACTTCACCTTAGGCGCATATAGCATATGCTAGAGGACACGCCTAGCAAGTTTTACCCTTTCATTTTCCTTTCACACTCTTCAACTAACTTCAGCTTGGGCGCATATCACATGTGTGAAGGATGACCCTTGAACTTCACCATTTTGTCTTCACATGGCCCCATTTGGGCGCATTTTGCTATGTGTGAAGGATGAGTTTTGTTGACTCCTTTGACCTCTTTTATTTTGGGCGCATTTGAGCATGCATGAAGGATGGGCGCATTTGGGGGGTGGTGGAGAATCTTTCAATACTTAGAATTTTTTTATGCCTCTACCTTGAGCTGGGCGCATTTTGCTATAGGAGCAGGATGAAATTCGTTCACTTTTTTGACCCTTTCTTTCCTTGGGCGCATTTTGCTAGTGGAGGAGGATAAAACATTTGACTTTCTTTGACTTGAGTGGGAAGTGGGCGCATTTGATGCCTCTAGGAGGATGAATTTCATACTTAGAAAATTTTTGAATGCTACTAGCTTGCATGTGGGCGCATTTAGCCTATGCTGGAGGATATCTTTCAGACTTAGAAAAAATTTTATGTTTCTCAGGATGAAGCCTCAGACTTAGAACTTTTCTCATCAATCTGTGAAGAGGGCGCATATTCAAGGTGAAGCAGGATATTTCTCAGACTTAGCCACGTTTTCTCACCCTCGCCAGCTTCTTACTATAAATAGTAAGTCTCTTGATTCCTGCATCTCTGAAGCTCGGATTGATTTGAAATTTTGAACACCGGATCCTTATGACTTCAACAATCTGTCGACACTGCCATACTGAGTTGACCTAATAAAAATAGCATATTTTGGGAAGTGTTTTGCTATTTATAGTAACCTCTTGTTTCTGGTACCTCCACAGCTCCGTTTGATTTGAAATTTGAATGAGGCACTCCTCACCACGTGACCTACCTGCTGACATCGGCGCATGCACTTGACTTGCTATTTTTAGCCTATTTCCAAAATGACTTACTATAAATAGTAAGTGCTCCGTTCGTCTTCAAATTTTACCAGCAGATAGCCTGAAGGATGCTGATCGCGGTAGTTTACACCGGTTTTTGAAAATTCTGACTTTTTACCCTTCTTTTCAAGTCCTGAAGCTGGAAACCCTAATTTGTTCTGCATGCATATCAAACGGTCTCCATTTGTTCTCATTTTTGTTGCATTGTCATTAGCTCGTGATTCCGAAGTGCTGGGAGGCGACTGTCGGGATGCACCTGTTAAAAATAGTAAGTTCCTCACTGAGTGACCATCTCCGTTTGCATGTCATACCATTGCGTAGGTCTCGAAAAACCCAAAAGGAATATGCAGACATGCAGAGAAAAACTCTACGTCTAAGCCCTGAAATTTATCTCGGAAGCTGAATTGCTAAAAATAGTAAGTTGTTTGTTTCAGCTCAAATTTTGCACGCTAGCAGCTTGATGTATTCTGAACGCAGTGTGACAATCAGAATTTCAAAAATGTTGAAGGATTGCCTGTAATTGCACACTTACTAAAAATAGTAAGTACTCAGAATTTGATGAAAATTTGCTGAGAGCCTGCTGGAAGCATACTGACAACAATGTTAAACTCTGTTTTCAATTTATTCACCTCATTCGACCTCAGACTGACCAAAAGACTCAAAACCCTAATTTTCAAACTTGGCCAAAATTTCACGTTTTAAGCTCAACGGCAAAGAAATCCCCAGAAAGGCAAACAGAAAAGAGACGGAGAGAGAGACGGAGAGACAAAACCCAACCCAAAAGACCAGAATGGAGCAAAAATTAGGGGTCCCCATCTTGGATGGGGCAATGTGTGAAAAGGTCACAACAGGTACTACTTCCATTTTCTCCTGCATGCCTTAGAATTTTCATCTGAAGTGTTAAGGGGACTTTTGGAGGTGGCTCTCGAATACTTAGCCAATTTTTTTAGCCTACTAGCCCTAGCTTACTATTTTTAGTAACTGCTTGCTTCTTGGACTTTTGCAACTCCACTTGGCTTGAAATTTTCCCAGTGTGATCCTTATAAACTATTTGATTTGTTCACACTTGCCTCTCGTGCTGACCTACTATTTTTAGCCCTGTTCTAGAGGTGACTTACTATAAATAGTAAGTACTTGGATTGCGCTCAAATTTTACCACCACATAGCTTGAGAGATGCTAATCGTGATGGGATACATCATTTTTTCATTTTTCTCAAATTTTACCCCTCATTTTAGGCATCAAAGTTGGAAACCCTAATTTGACTTGCATGTGCCTCAAATGACCTCCATTTGACTCCATTTTTGTTGCATGTTGCTTTGTTCGTGAAACTGAAGCTCTGGGGCTGCTAGAGTGAACCTGCTAAAAATAGTAAGTGCCTGAAAAAGTGATCAACTGACTACCGGATGCATTTGCATGTCATACTGCCCGCGAGATCTCAAGAAAGCCAGAAAAACCCAGAAAATTGGTTTGCATGCGAGCACCTGCCAAAAATAGTAAGTCCCAAAAAAATGATCAACTTGACTTGCATGTCACATCATTGCGAAGCTCTCGAAAAAACCTATAAAGAATATCCTAACATGCACTGAAAAAATCATACATGCAAACCCTAAAAATGGCTCCTGGAGCTAGAATTGTTGAAGGTCATCATCTCGGCTTGCATGTTATACCATCTCGAAGGCCTCGAAAAACCCAGAAAGATTCTCCAGACATGCATTAAAAAAGCACACATGCAAACCCTAAAATTTGCTCTGAAGCCAGAACTTGCTAAAAATAGAAAGTTGTCCAAATTCGCTCAAATTTTGTGTGCAAGCACTTTGAAATGTCCTAGGTCTAATGCAATAATCAGTTTTGTGGAAACCCTAGCAGAAAGGCCTCAAATAGGGGGACTTACTAAAAATAGCAAGTTGTTTGATTTCACTCAAAATTTGCAGGCAGACAACTCAAAGTGTTCTGAACATAGTGTAAAAGTCAAAATTTCAAAAGTCTAAAGGAAAAGAAATAGTAAGTTGTCAGAATTCAGTGAAAATTTAATGGGAACCTGCTGCAAGCCTTCCGATTGCAGTGCCAAGCTCAGATCTCAATTTTCCATCTCAACTTGACCTCAAAGTAGCCTGAAGAATGAAAACCCCAACCTGCCAAACTACACTTCAGACTTAGTCAAAATTTCAAATTAGGCCAAAAGATAGGTACATCATTGGAAAGATAGAAGGGATAGAGAGAGAGAAGCAAAACCAAATCCAAAAGACCCAAAAGGAACAAAAATTAGGGGGTCCCCATTTTGAATGGGGTGATGTGTGAAAAAGTCACAACAAGACCAAAGGAAAGGATAGAACCCGCGGTGTAGTGCACAATACACCAATATTCTTTCTATCTGAGATGCATTATGGACATGGCTATGTCATCCTTTGTGATGTGCTAGTTAGCCATTGAAACAATTGCAAGCATTTGAAGAAGCAACATCCTATGACAATTGGGAAAAAGAAATATATGGAGACCAAGGCACCAATGTAGCCAAGAAGGCCTTACAAGGATATTGCAAAGGGAGTTGAGGACCTACGAGGAGGGGAAATAGCGTGTGAGGTCACCCTCTAAGTACACCACACATCTAGATGGCAAGGGCCACATGGGCCAAGAGGGGCATAGTGCTCTTGGGCTTAGAGGAAATGACTATCTAGGACACCCTACTGTAGCTGCACCCTCAATCTCCCGACATGAAGAAGGAATTAGAAGACCTCTTCTAGATATGCCACCCAAGAGGAAACAAGATGAGCTTACTTGGGCCAAGGGGTACTTGCCTCTGCGGTATTCGATGGTACTACCTTTGGGTCTAGAGGAGTTGAGACACCAAGTGTACCCACTAAGTACGCCACTCCAAGGGTGGAATTGTCTTGGTTCGGACGTTCCTGCCACTTGGGGCCAAGGCGTGGGTTGTCTTGGTCGGACACTTGTGCCCTTACGCTTAGATGGATAGCTTTTGGCAATCATCGCGACCGATAATGGCGGACATTGCGTCTGATAATGGAGGTCATTGCGACCTATAATGGAAGACATTGCAATGGAGGACATAGCATCCTATAATGGAGAACTTTTTCTATAAGGACTAAGCATGCCAAAAGAGGCTAAATCATAAGAAAAAGGGAAAGAGTTGGCATGATGGATCCTAGGCTCCCCATCAAGTCATGCTTCCTATACTCTCTTATGGTTGAACCCTCCAAGGACATTAGGATGCTTTACATAAGTTACTAACATTTAATCTACTACTTAGTATTGATGAGGTGAATGATCATGATGTGCTAACTAAATATAATGAAAGGGAATGATTCTAACTTAGGAGCAAGCCCTCAATCGGGACCCCAATCAAGTAAGAGGTGCTCCTTAACCCCTTGTTTATTTAGATCAAACATTCAAAGAAAAATTAAGGGAAACTAAGACATTTGACCCCCCCAAATTTTAAATTGCTTGAGGACAAGCAAATTTGGGAGGGGAGGACTGTCATGTCCCCGGATTTGGAACCCTAGAATGTAAGTACAAAAGAAAATAAATATATATATATATAATTACAATTGTTATAATTATAATTATCTGGAGATAATATTACAATCATAATTATTATATATACACTATAGAAATTAAAATATAAATATTGGCAATTTAAAGGTGAATATTAAATATATAAAATGGATATGAAGGACAAACATAAAATAATATTATTATCAAATATAATTAAACAATTATGATTATATTTTAATATAAAATCATAATAGAGACTTTACATCGGGCATATAGTAAGGTGGGATATACTTCTTATGAAGGCAATATCGATATATTATTCTTGTCATTCTTCTTGTCTGAATTCTACCATTGTGGAGGCTGCATCGATTGGAAAATATGGCTACCAGTTATATCTATTAAGGATGATGATTCGATAAGTCTCTGGGTGTCAATAGTAAAAAGGTTGTCGCATTTTAGTTCCGTCTCAGGCATAGCATATACTTCCTCCTCTGCATTCATCGCTTCAAATGGTAGCACCAATAATACGGATGCTTGATCATGAAATCAATATTGGACCATTTACTCACTAGCAGACAAACACAAGAGGTGCATTGAAGTTGAAATGATAGTGTGCAGTATTTGGGACAAAGGAACCATTATATCTCACGATTATTCAGTTACTGGGTCGTGTTGATGTGTTTTTCGTGATCGCACCAACGCAGAATAAAGTCGCCAACGACTACCCTATTCCCTCTTGATCAAAGTATCCAGCACGCTAAGATTGCGAGAGAGTTCGTGCATTCAACTCCAAGGTCCTTTCAATGCGAATAGTCTCAATTGGCTCAATGTGATTTGTTGGTATTTCAAGGGGACTTACGGAATTGTTCAATGACAGAGGAAGGGGTTTTCACAATTCGACAGATTTATCAATGAAGCACGGGTTTCCTATTCTAACCAGAAAGTACTGAATTGAAATGGTGCAGGGTTAAGAAGATTCTAATCTACTCTAAGGCATGGGATATAGAGCTCAACTTCAGCAAACTTCAACCGAACTTCGCTTTGCCTCGCATCGGACAGCTTCCACGGAGTCGGTGCAATCTTCAGGGGAGATGACTAAAGATGTTCAAACCACCACTTGACATGAAGATACCATCACAACGACGCATACCATCATTCAAACTGTGATTGAAGTTAGGCCCACAACATTTCAGTTGACCACACAAGGCGAACACACCATCAGTGAGCCCGCTAGTGGTATGGATAAGCGAAGCTTGCTTGGATCAAACACCACATTCTATAACATCTACATAAAATGAAATTACGCTACTCTATGCTACTTGAAGTAGGGATGAAGAAACCTCGCTAGCTATCCATAACAAAGGCGAATTTCACCATCAATGAAAAGATCTTTTATTATGAAAGTTTTACACAACAATCTCTTGCAAAGTTTTCAAAGGAAAACTTTCCTTCTTCTTCAACTACACTATCAATCTATACTAAGCTACTTCTAAGTTGTCCCTCTACTCTATGTCTACTGTCTAACTTAGTGTCTAACTAATCTTCTCTACTGAGGTACAAATGAGGGGGATGCCCCTTTATATAGCTGGCCAAGTCCAATGGACGGCTCAGATTACAATTGGCTGGATGGCCCAGATTGTGCCACCTCAGCCCTAAACAAGATTCACCCTAAAAACCGCCACCAAGAGGGGTGGTGTAATAAATGAGCCATTAATGTCCATCATCCTTCTAGAAGATTCCAGCTTTGAAACGCGTTCACACTGCTCTTGATCTTCTTCTTTGTCACTTGAGTTGGACACATACTAAGTCTCAATACTTAGCCACTTTTTGCAACTTTTCTTCCTTCGAGGTTGAAATGTCATCTTGGATTATTTTCTTCATCACTTAAGTCATCACTGCTTGGTCTCGACGTTCCTCCTGCAAAACAAGCAAGGAGAAGAGTATTAGAACATTTCATAATATAAACTCAACTTACTTACCAGGATTTTCATGTTTTGATCTCCAAGGGTTCATCGTTTTTCTTAGCCAACTTTGCGTTCAATCCTTCATGCCTTAGCCAAATTTCATCATCCTCAAGGACGTATCATCTTTCGAAAGTGTTAACTTCAACCGCATCTTCCTCACTTTTTCGGCTGACATTTCATCCAACTCTGGCTCGAGCAAAACGTTTTCATCAGGAACTTGATCAAAAATCATCTAGGCGATCATTTTCAAATTCATCTGCCAAGGCATTTTTAACACATTTTATCCCTTGCCTTAGAAATTTTTTTAAATTTTCCCTTAGGAAAATTCATTGTTCAAGCGCCGATCAAATTCTCCATCTTAAACGCCTTGGCGAAGTGCAGGGGACCTTGAAATCCACTCCTTGTCGAAGATCTTCAATACCCAGAAGAGAATTTTCTTCAGAACGTGTAGAATTCATGGGTACAACAAACGGGTTCATTTAATTTTTCTTAAATTTTGAACCTTAGAAAATAATCTTCTTATCAAATTTAATCTAGTTCTCCATCCTTGGGCATATTCTTTGCTCCGACTTGAAATTTCTCATTGACCTTGTGCGGCTGGCATCTTCTGACTTCATCTCTGGCAATTTCATCCAAATTTCATACTTCCAAGTCCAGGCATGATTTTCCCCTAAGGAAGGAATTTAAATATTCACACTTGGAAAATACTTCATCATTTCATGTCCCAGTCTAGGCGCCATCAAGGGTCTAACTTTCAATTTCATACCATCTAGCCACAAAAATCTCAACACATCCTCCTTTTTAGTCCAAGCGCATTTAAGCCTTCATGCCTTCACTTTGACTTAGAAAAATTTCAAATCCTCCTCTTTCAAGTTTGGGCGCATTTACCCAGGCAAGCATCTAGTTTCATTTCCTTAGAAGAATTTTCAAGTCCCACTTAATCTTGGGCGCATATAGAGGTCTCAGCTATCACTTTTCACCATTTAGAAATATCTTTGATCACTCACCTTGATGCTTTGGGCGCATATACTACCCTGGACTTTCATTTTGCTTGCCTTATTCAAATCTCAACCTAGGCGCATTTAGAGGGTTGCACCTTAAATTTCCATGCCTTAGAAAATTTTAAGTTCTCTTCTTTTAAACTCAAGGTGCAAATGATGGGATCTTTCAAATTAAGTTCCACACTTAAATTCTCTTCCAGCTCACCCCTCCAGTTAAAGGCGCATATGAAGGGTAGAGCCTCAAGTTTTGAGGTCTCAGTAGAATCTTTAAGCACTCATTTTGTCAAGGGCGCATTTACCACCTTGTGCTTCCATTTTCCATCACTTAGAAATTTTGCTAACCTTTTCTCCAGCCTCTCCACAAGTCAAGGCGCATTCAAGGTCTTCAACTTTTAATTTAGAACACTTAGAAACTTTTACCACCACTCCTCCACCTCAAGGGCGCATTTTGCTAGTCAAGCTTCCACTTTGAAACACTTAGAATATTCTCAAGCCACCTTCCCAATCTTGGGCGCATTTCATAGGGGGAGCTTCTATTTTCTCACACTTAGAAAAATCTTCAACTCATCCTCTTTGTTGGGCGCAAATCCATGGGATGCACTTCCAATATTTATGCCTTAGAAACTTTTAACCACCCTTTCTTAAACTGGGCGCATATCAATGTGTGAGGTTTCAATTTAGACAATTAGAAAAATTTTACTCTCCCCTCAACTTCTAGGCGCATGTGAGGGGGTCTCCTTCAACTTTTGAACATTTAGTATATTTTCCACCCATTTCAACTTCAAGGGCGCATTTGGAGTCCTGAGCTTCAAATTTGAAGGACTTGGAAATTTTCAAGCCCTCCTCTTCAACCTCAAGGGCGCATTCAAGGTGCTTAGAAAATTTTCATCAACCTTCAGCTTTTAAAGGCGTTTTTCACTAGCTGGACTTGAAAATTTATCAATTTCAGTGAATTTTATGCTCTTTGCCTGATTTAGGGTGACTCGATCATGCTAACCCTGGCATGCCCTAATTTGCTAATTTTAGAAAGTTCTCCACATTTGTGCTTTTAACTGATTTTTGACTCTGAAGAGCCTAATTTTGCTTTGTGTTGACTCTCGGGATGTGATTGAGCTGTCGGAGCCTGATGCCTGCCTGCAATTGCTATTTTTAGCAACTTACTAAAAAAAGCAATTGCTCAGAATGTCTTCAAATTTTGCGTGTCGATTGCCTGAAGGGTATTGATCGTGACTCGACGTTGCTTCTGCCTGGCTATCGTGTTTCGCCCTTGATTTTAGGAAACCCCTAATTCTTCTGCGCAGGCCTACTAAAAATAGTAAGTGCTTGATTTTTGAATCTCTGCAACTCCGTTCGCCTTGAAATTCGCGCCATGGGATCTTTATCAATTGTTTGACTTGTTCATACTAATGCCTCGTGTTGACCTACTATTTATAGCACATTTCTGGAGGTGGCTTGCTATTTATAGTAACAGCTTGTTTCTGACAACTCCACAACTCCGTTTGATTTGAAATTCGAATGATGCGCTCCTCACCACGTGACCTGCCTGCTGACATCGGCACCTGCTGCTGATTTACTATTTTTAGCCAATTTCTGAAATGACTTACTATAAATAGTAAGTGCTTCGTTTGCCTTCAAATTTTACCAGCAGACTCCCTGAAGGATGCTGGTCATAGTGGTATACACCGGTTTTCAAAAATTCTGACTTTTTACGCCTCTTTTTGGATCCCGAAGCTGGAAACCCTAATTGGTCTTGCATGCGTATCAAACGACCTCCATTTGTCCTCGTTTCAGTTGCATTGCGATCAGTTTGTGATTCTGAAGTGTTGGGAGGCAGCTGTCGGGATGCATCTGCTAAAAATAGTAAGTTCTTGAATAAGTGATCATCCTCATTTGCATGTCATATCATCATGAAGCTCTCGAAAAACCCACAAGGAATACGCAAACATGCGCAGAAAATTTCAACATGCAAACCCTAAAAATAGCCTCTGAAGGAAAAAATTCTAAAAGTCGTTATCTCGCTTTGCATGTTATACCATTGCGAACGTTCCTGAAAACCCAGAAAGAATCATCTGACATGCGCTAAAAAACTCTGCATATAAACCCTGAAATTCGCTCCTGAAGTTGAACTGCTAAAACTAGTAAGTTGTCTGTTTCAGCTCAAATTTTGCCAGTGAGTAGTCTGATGTGTTCTAAATGCAGTGTGACTGTCGAAACTTCAAGAACGTTGACGGAATGCCCTGAATTGCACACTTACTAAAAATAGTAAGTTGCCAGAATCTGATGGAATTTTGCTAAGGGCCTATTGGAAGTGCACTAACAACAACGTTTGTCTCAGATTTCAAGTTATTCACTTCATTTAACTTCAGATTGGCTGGAAAGTACAAACCCTAAACTTAGCCAAAATCTCACATTTAATCTCACAGACGGGCACATCCCCGGAAAGATAGACGGAACAAAAGAGAGAGACGACGACAAAAGGACCCAAAAGCAAAGCCAAAAGACCAAGACGAAGCAAAAATTAGGGGGTCCCCATTTGCAATAAGGCGATGTGTGAAAAAGGTCACAACATTAGCCCCAACCTGAATAAATGTTCCTGAACATTTCAAAGACAAAATCCATTCCATACTTAGAGTCTTCGGATAATTCCTTCCAACCCATCAATTGACTAGGGGACATACTTAAAAGGGAAGAGGAATCCTAAATTGGATCAAGGCACCTCATCTTTTTGATTACAAGTCTGTGCATAGGTATTCATTCCAACTCAAAAGACCATTGAAACCCCTAGAATCTGTCGTGGCGAGCTACATAATGATCCAAACTTCAAATGCATCCTGTAATTCTCACGAGTATTGCTCCATTGCTTGCCGGGCGTCTATAGCCCCGATGGAGTTACTCGCATGTTCCCGAAGCCAAATTCTTTGATATTTCTTTCATTGCTCCTTTTTAGATATTTCTTTTTAGCACATTGTATTCCTTTTCCACCTTGATATTCCGTCAATTATTTTATTGGCTAGCAAGTAGCGAAGCCTCTAATGGGTTTGAGAATTACAAGGGTGATTAAGTAGGATTTAATATTTTTCACTTGGCACGACTTCTCCTAAGAAACCTCAATGGCTTAGAGCAATTAATCATGTGTGTGAACTATAGTAATTGTGAGACTTGGTGTCAAGACACAATAGATGATTCCCTTCCGAGTCAAGTACAAATCCTAACCAAATGATAAGACTTGAAAGAACAATCTCAAACTCTAAAGCACTTCCTGGGTGATTATCTAAGAAATGGACTAACATTATATCAACATTGTATTGGAGCGTGGCGAACACAACACCCCCTTCACAAATGGGATCCCTTTATTGAAAGCACACTAAACTACGAAAGCAAGACAACTAATCTAAACAAAAATAAAACTTTAAGTGAACAACAATCAAAAG
The DNA here is from genome assembly GCA_007258455.2 of Sequoia sempervirens. NCBI lineage: Eukaryota > Viridiplantae > Streptophyta > Pinopsida > Cupressales > Cupressaceae > Sequoia > Sequoia sempervirens. Next base: position 67,537 of record VDFB02107134.1, read on the forward strand.
ACCCAAGTACATACAACTCCTAGCATGATTTCTCAGGATGTGTAGTAATAGCAAAGTAGTAGTCGTAGTGCGAAGTTTTGCAAACTTATCTTTAAACTCAGAAAAGTATTCTTTCAAAGGACCTATCTGAAACTCAAGCAAAACTTCAGGAAAGATCAGTAACTGAGGCAACTCATCCTAACCATGATTAATCCATAAACAAGTCGTCTTTCCTAAATCTCCATTATCAAAATGATATTCTTTGTAGCCAATAGTAGGGAAAGATACAACCTGGTGGTCTTCATTAGCTGGCCTGCATTCTTGCCTGTCGTCCAATGCTTCATTAGGAGGTCGAAGTTGATGGTGAACCAAACCTCTTGCATCTAAAACGTGGAGATGATCCAAACTGGGAGGAGCGGGGCGGGAAATCACTTCCAGAGGGCATTTGGGAACTTGGATTATTTCACGCGCTGGCTCCTTTTGAATCCCTAACAATGGATCAAGCCCCAACCTGAATTGCTCTGCACTTTCTATCTCTTTATCAGACAGTGTTTCATTTGTTTCAATTTCATCAAGCAATTCTTCCATGACTGTGAATAATGGATCAAGTGTTGATGCAAAATTCATTTCATATTATGCCTCCATCTTGGTAGCCCATTGATCATCAAACACATCATCTTGCCTTAAGCTGCTTACCATTTCTTCCATCTTGTTCACGCATAACTGAACCCTTTCATCAAGGAGCATTCTTTCTTTAAGTGTACTAGAATCGCTTCCTTCTTCACGTTCTCCTCCCTGAGTGAATGAACATTGAAAATTTCTCCCACCATTTCTACTTTGAGTTAAGTCCTCCATTCCTGGTTCTTGATGATCTTCAATAACTTGCAATCTTGTACATTCATTCACTTCTATATGCTGATAGTTGCCTTGGGTGGTTTCTCTTCCTTGGATATATCCCATTGTTCCTTTGATCTTTGCTCCAATAGCCTCTTGTTCTAATGTGATGTAGGAACAATCTTCATCTACTCGCTCCCTAAGCTTGATCACATCATCCTGTAGTGACATATTCTCCTTGTTGTTGGATGACATTGAGGTACCCTCTTCATTTGGTGCTAAAAATGTTTGTGTAACATATTCAATCCATCCTTTGTCTTTGAAGAATCCATATGGTAGTACTGGTAATCCGAGGCGACATCTGGCGAAATTGATGGCTTCTTCACACGTTGTGCAAGTGAACTCTGGAACTCTGGATGAGGTGCGTTGTGAATCTGACACCAACGAGGGAGCAAAACACCTTTCAAACAAACATTGCCAAGTTCCATCTGACTTTGGATCGTAAGTATGAATCTTGCGAAGGCTTCATCCACAACTTCTGGAAGGCTATAATCATCGAGTTCTACATCCAATACTCTTGGATTTGGGACATCCCAAAAGAAAATTTTCCCTTGGAGAACAAGCTCTATCCTTGAAAGGAATGTTAAGCAATTGATTTCTTCGTGCTGGGAGGTCTCATGAATTCGACATCTTCCCAGCAAAGCAAACTTAGACAAATTCCCGGGGTGTAGTTGTGCATCCAATCTTTCTTGAATCTGTGCATCAATAAGGGAATGAATGTATTATTTAATCAGGAATCTGGAAAGGCATTGTTGGCTGGAAATAAAGAGGTTCTACAAGAGCGGTAGCTTCGAGAAATAGGGATATCTGCAGAATTGATCAACAATAAGGATAAGTATTTATGAATTTAAATAACAAGTTAGATAAATGTTTGTACATTTGAATAATGATATTGATAATACCTCATGGATTTAAATAATAGTATAATTAATAATAATCCATACATGATACTATATTACCTAATTTTTATTGATGACATTGGGAAGAATGAATCATGCATGCTACTAGTTATCTTATAATGTTGTTGATATGTTTGCTTAACTGACATTATGGTATTGTAATACGATTATACAATAATGATGTTTGCAACAATTATTGAGCCTTATAAGTAATTATGAATTTTTAATAGAAAAATGAATAGATTTATGAATGTCTTTATCCTATGACTGATCAGGAAAAGGAGGAAATGAATATATTCTGAACACTAAACCATCATAACAGGATATCTTCTGTAATGTCCCCATTTTGGCCATACACTCTTCTTTTGGATTTAGCCTATTTCCGGAAATCCGTAGGCTAAGCTGAAGTAGAAAACTAGGGTTTCCTCTTTCAGATACTGCTAAGTTGGCGTTCAGAGGATGTTGTGCAGACTTACTATTTATAGCAGTTTGCTATTTTTAGCAAGTCTATCTTTTGGCAGTATCTATCTAGCAGCAATTCAATCCTTTGCAGTTCAATGTTCAGTTTCGCTTTCTGATGGTTTTGAAGTTAACTTACTATTTTTGGCATTTGCTATTTTTAGTAAGTTCATTTTTGGGCAGAAGCATCATCATCAACTTGGTTCAGTTTGGCATTTGTCAGTTTCCTATTTTTAGCAATTCATCAGTTGCAACTTGGGCATTGTATTTGGTTATCTCCTTGGACTGAGTTTCAGACTTAGTCAATTTTCATGTCTTGAAGTTGTACCCCACGCCTAGGCTTGATGACTTCAAGTTGTTTTAAAGAAGGGGGCATAAAGGGGTCAAGTGAGCATTTAATTATTTAATAAATGCTTTATTGTTGCAATATGAAATAGATGCCTAAAGGGGAAGTTGAATGATATTTTAATATTTCAAAAAGTGAAATGCTTAAAGTGGCGTCCCTTTTGGAAGTTGAAGTGATTCAACTTCTTGGAATTTGAAGAGTCTTTTGTTGCTTCATTTGCCAATTGAAACTTATATATTGCTGATGTTTGAAGAGCTAATTATCCAATATTTTTATGCTAATGTTATGCTGTCAAAATGACAACTTGTTTAATACTTCGAGGGATGCTTACCTCCTAGTTCCAATCCAATTTCGTGTTTGAAATACAACAGCTAGTTGGTCATTTGCTGCTTCTCAAATCAGACTAGCAGATTGAGCTCAATAGTTGAAGATTTTGATGAAATTTCCAGTTTTGAAGTTGTTGATATAGTCACAGCTGAAGGTGGTTTTTGCATACAGCTTTTGGAGTGAATTTAATTTGCTTGTGGGTACTTTTCCAATCCATTCCTACACCCAAGGAGATCATTGCAACTGATTTCACGTCATTTGGAGGTAATTTGACCAAGTTATGAGCATTTTATAGTGTTTACAGTTTGCTGATCAGAATTTCGAGAACTCAGATTTTTATATCAGATTGCATTAGTTTTCAGTTTGGCCTTTAATTTATCATTGGGAAGTCAAAGAACATTGATAGAATACATTCTTCTCTTCTTGGCTTTATTTCCTATCATTGTAATACTTGTATTTGTAAACTCTTGAATTGTAAGGTTGAGATTTAGTAGTACTAATCCAACCAATGTCATTGCTGCAAATTACTTGTTTAATTTCATATTAATTATCCCTGGATGGTTTACCGCCAGTGTGGAAGAACGAACATTTGATATATCTTTGTACCCACTCTCAAGTGGTGAATCCCCACTCTTATGTGGATGCCCGCCGCAGCGGATGAATTAGATAGATGTATCTTCATGGCTGGTTATCCGCCTATTTGCTTCAGTTTCAATTAATAACTCCGTCATATGTTAGCACCTCGCCCTCAGTGGGATCTTGAGTGCACATTCTTGACGTTGAGTTTGCTTCATTCCCAGTTATTGTTTTTAGTTTCTCCGCCATATGACAACACCTATCCTTCCTTGGGATTGGGTGTGCATTCTTGGCGTTGAGTTTTTTCAAACTTGGATTTCAGTTTTAATGCTAACGCTAATTCAATTGGCGAAGTGTTGGTTTATATTGTGTAAATCTATCGAAAAAATTGGTTAGCATATTTCATCTTCATAAAATCAGGGAAAGATTTAGGGTTATCCCAAAAAGGGGACATTACACTTGGTTATGAAGAAAATCAAGGGAATACTAAAGAAGATCAAAATCCAGAGGCTACACCATTATTGAAGAAGATAAATGAAGAAAATCCTAAAGGCTATGCAGAGGCGTTCAAAAGTTCCATCAAAGAAGAAAGAAAGTGATATCATGCAAAAGACTACCATTCTTCAAAAAGATAAGAAGGACCAATTCAGAAGATCGTTCCCTCCAAGTCAATCTCACATGACCAAGTTCCAAAATTCCTTCTTTGGTTATTGCTTTTTCTGCAAACAATTTGGTCATAAAGCAACGGATTGTAGGGTATATGCAAGAAATAATTTTGGGTTCTTCAGTAGAAACTGCAATTCATTTGCTCCTCTAATGAATCAAAACATTATGTGCTATAAGTGCAACAACTATGGTCATACAACACACTTTTGTAGAAGTGGTTTTGTGGAACCTCCTAGACAAAACAAAAAGGTGGATACCCTTGGGCCCTTGGCAAACAAAAGGAACAACATACAAAAGTTTGGAAGAGGAAGAAAGAGCACGACGAGGAACAAAAGAAGGAAAAATCTATGCTTGTGCAAACAACTTTTGTTCCCAAAATGAAGGAAATCAATGGTACATTGATAGTGGATGCTCAATCCACATGATAGGAGACAAAAACAAGTTTCTCACTTTGGAGGAAGTAAATGGAGATATGATAAAATTTGGAGATAATGCTACAACAAGGATTAGTGGAAAAGGAACACTTAGTTTTGATAATGGAAAGACAAAAACAAAAAAATGTCTTGTATGTTGAAGGTTTAAAGCATAGTCTTCTTAGTGTTAGTCAAATGTGTGATAAAGGACACACTCTTACATTTCATGCTCAAAGTTGTGAGATAAGGAAGACAAAAAAAAGAAAAATAGTTTTTGATACAAATAGAACAACCAACAACATATACATCCTAAATGAGATCAAGGGAAAAAAATGCTACATGGGGCAAACAGATGAAAGTTAGTTATGGCATAGAAGAATGGGCCATATGAACTTTGATAATCTAGTGAAAAACAGCAACAAACAAGCTGTGAGAGATATGCCAAAGATTGCCAAACCCTTGAACACTCTTTGCAAGCAATGTCAACATGGGAAATAGACAAGAGCAAGCTTCAAGTCAAAAGAGTACTCAACAACAAAGTCATTGGAACTTGTCCATACAGACCTCTATGGGCCTACAAGAACACAAAGTTTGCAAGGTGAAAGTTACTTTATGTTGCTTATTGATGATTACTCTAGAATGACATGGGTTGCTTTCCTAAAAGAAAATCTAAAGCTTTTGAGAATTTCAAAGCTTTCAAAGCCTGGTTGAAAATGAAATTGGTTTGAAAATTAAGTGCTTGAGATCAAACCATGGAGGTGAATTTACCTCAAATGAATTTGAATATTTTTGTCAGCATCATGGAATAAAGAGACATTTCTCAACTACAAGGACTCCATAGCAGAATGGAGTTGTAGAAAAGAAGAATCGAATTGCACAAGATATAGCTAGAATAATGCTGAATGAATCTACGCTACTAGAAAAGTTTTGGCAAGAAGCAATTAACATAGTAGTTTACATTCTAAACAGGGGGCAAATCAGAGTCAACAATAGCAAGACACCTTATAAATTATGGAAGGGAAGCTTCAATGTTTTCGAGAGAAAGTGCTACAAAAGACGAGATGATGAGAATTTGGGAAATTTTCATTCCAGATCTAATGAAGGCATCTTCCTTTGTTATTCTTCAAAACAAGACTTATAGGTGTTACAATAAAAGATTGCAGAAGATCATAGAAAGTGCCAATGTCAAACTGGATGAAGCAAGGTATCAAAAAGAGACTGAACAAGCAAATGATCACCTAGAGGAATCAAGTTGCAAGGAAGAAGAAGAAGATTATGATGATGAAAAAGAAGAAAGAGAACGAAATGATGCCAAGGCGCCATCCAAATTTGTCTAGAAGAATCATTCAGAAAATCTAATTCTTGCTGACAAAGATACTGGAGTACAAACTAGAAGAAGATTGGAAAATCCATCAAAACATGCAAACCTCTCCTTGCTATCTAAAATAGAGCCTAAGAACTTTGCAAAAGCTAGTGAAGACAAGCATTGGATTGATACTATGGAAGAAAAGCCAAATCAAATTGAAAAGAAAGAGACATGGGAACTTGTTCCAAGACCAAAAGATCATGTACCACGTTGGTCTTTAGGAATAAGCTGAATGAAGATGGCAAAGTTAGTTTGTAAGGGTTATGGTCAAGTTGAAGGTATTGATTTTGAAGAAACCTTTGCTCCTGTTGCAAAAGTAGAAGCTATTTGAATGTTTTTGGCATTTGCTTGTTTCAAGAACTTTAAAGTCTACCAAATGGATACTAAGCCAGCCTTTCTCAACACAATCTAGAGGAAGAGGTCTACAGTGAACAGCCAAATGGATTCCTATTATCAGAAAATGAGGATTATGTGTGCAAATTGAAGAAAGCACTCTATGGGATAAAGCAAGCCCCCAGAGCCTATTATTTAAGACTTGACAAATATCTACAACAAAAAGGCTTCAAAAGAGGAATTGCTGATAATAATCTCTACATTAAGACTAAAGGTGAGAATCAGTTGATTGTTGTGGTTTATGCAGATGACATCATTTTGGAGGCAGCAGTAACAAAATGTGCCAAGAGTTTGCATAGGAAATGCAAAAGGATTTTGAAATGTCTATGCTCGGTGAGTTATCATTCTTTCTTGGTTTACAAATTTCTTAATCTAACAAAGGCATTTTTATCTCATAAACCAAGTACATCAAGGAGATGTTGAAGAAATTTAGAATGGAAGATTCCAAACCAATTAGTACATGAAATGTCCCCTTATCAAAATTAGGCTAGCTTGACCTAGAAACATAAAATGCACAAGTTAGGATAAGGGATTTTGTATTTATCAATCAATTAACTTGTAAATGAAACTTACTTTCCTTTAGGACCTGCACACATCATGTATAATGAACAAATACCACATAGATCCTTGATCATAGTTAGATTAGATGATTCAGGTTGTACATTTTAAGAATAAGGCAGATGCATTACTATCCTAGTGCATTTAAATGAAAACATCACATTCTTATATGACCTATTACTATATATTGAATAGATTTTCGTCCTTCTCTCTTTGCTAACCCCAGTGAAGGATGGTAGAATTACTATGCCAAGGGCGCGTGAACAGTCTCCAAGTGGACTCCCTCAAGGTTTCCTACCCATCTTGGGACCATCCATCAAGTGACCGAATTACCCACCTCTCCCTCCACAAACTCCCTATCCTCAACTGGGTATTAGCGAAAGTGAGTATGCTCAAAAATCCATTCTTATATTAAAAAATAATAATTGTTTATAAGATACAATAATTGCTGCAAGCATCATTATTGGACAATCGTAAATAATATCCATTTATATATATTCATTGTATTTGTCAATCACCTATGATGTATATATGAATCACAATATATATATATATATACCAATTGTTAATATATTTATTTGGCTACCCTATTACCTAAATCCTTAATGTATTTATTGAACATCAATAATTTGATTTCATAATGCATCAACTTATTATTATTGAAAATTCATAAAACATTTACTATCATTATCTAAATTACTAATGTATTTACCAACTTAATTATTTTTATCCATGAAGTACTTACCTCAGTTTGCTGCTCTGTATTTGATCAGATCTACTTACCTCAATTTGCTGTCAGAATATCCTCTTTCTTTCTTGTTCCCCCTAGCCACGATTGATTTTTTTTTCAGAATATATTCTTATCTTTATTCCCGATCTTTTTATATTTTCAAACTGGACTAATTATTATTCTATTCCCCCTGATGCTTTTATTATTATATCCCCTTGTAACTCCCATACTTCCCCTTCTTATAGCCGATATTTTACTTGCATCGTTCCCTTCTTATAGCTGATATTGGACGTGACTTTTCCTCATGCGTTGCTTCTTGTCTTAGAACCGATTCATAATATTGCAGTCCCTTTTTTGTAATGTTTGAATGCTTTAGGAATCGTCCTCAATGACATTTATTGCTTTTTAATTTATATGTTATAGTTTATATTTGTTTATTTATTATTTATGATTTCTTAGGGAGTGATATTGGATAGTTTAACTTTAGAATATAGGTTATCATACTGTGTTTTTTGGTAATATATTTATAAATTGAATTTTATTATAAATTTATTTATTTATCTATATTATATTCTAATGATTATTATTATAATAACTAAATTGTTTATTTTTTATATTTTAGTATTTATACCACTATTTATTTATTTGTAATTCAACTCTTAGTTATTTTTGGTATCTTGTTTCAGGGACATGCTTTTAGATTGGAGTTATTTTATTAACATTTATAGGATTTTGTTATTTGTATTTTAATATTTCATATTTAATGTTACAATTTCAGGGATATGACAATCCAGCCCGCCCAAGATTGCTTGTCCTCAAGCAATCACTTTAAACTAATTTTGAGGTGAGAATGATCCTAGGGTTTGTGGGTTATGGGTCCATGATTTAACTTAACTCATGCTTATGTAATCAATTTTGTTAAAATTTGATTCGTGTCAAATTTATTCAAGGTATCTACTATTGAAGTCCTTTCACACATCAACCTGATTTGCAAAATTAACAAAGGTTCTATTCTTAAATGGTTTCTTCAATCCCTTTTGTATCCCAAGTTTGAGGGAATCCCACTTTATTGCTTTGATAGTTACTTGTCATTATTGGATTTGGATACTAATAATAATTCAATTTCAGATAAGTTAATTTGTTAGTGTATCCCAATCCCATAAGCATTTTGACAGACAATATTAACATTTTCATAGGTTTTAAGCATAAAATAAACACAATGACGAGCTCCATATGAATCAAAAATTAAAGCAAACAACCAAGTAGCTCAACCAAGCAGGCAAGTAGCTCAAGCACATAGGCAAGTAGCTCAAGCACACAGGCAACCAGCTCCAATAGACAGGCAGGTAGCTCAAGCACGCAAGCAGCCAGCTCAAGCAAACAAACACCTAGCTCAAGTAGGCAAGCAACTAGCTCAAGTAGGCAAGCAACTAGCTCAAAAATGTAGACAACTAGCTCAAGCAAGTAGGCAAACAACTCAAGTAGACAAACAAGTAGCTCAACATGCAAGCAACTAGCTCAAGCAAGTAGGCAACCAACTCAAGTAGACAAACAAGTAGCTCAACATGCAAGCAACTAGCTCAAGCAAGTAGGCAACCAACTCAAGTAGACAAACAAGTAGCTCAGCATGCAAACAACTAGCTCAAGCAAGTAGGCAACTAGCTCAAGCACGCAACCAAGTAGCTTAAGCAAACAACCAACCAACTTAAGCAACTTGACAGGCAACATTTTTAACATTTTCAGAGTCTTTAAGCATAAAGCAATTATAAGAACACATCTTGTTGAAGATACATGAAGTAACACATAGATACATGTCATACATAAAGTATGAATATGAGGCATGAATACATATAATACATAGAGTATACACAAGAAGCATGAAGCATATATGTGAATAATACATGAAGCATACACACGAGTACATGAATTCACAAAGCATTTATATGAATAAATGTTAAGTATACACTTAAATACATAAGTCGCATGAATACACATATACACACAAGTCACAAAGCATGTATTTTACAAAGCATACACTTGAATACATGTAAGTCGCAGAGTATACACTTGAATATACTTGAATACACATAAGCCACAAAGCATGCACTTGAATACACACAAGCTGCAAGGTATACACTTGAATACACTTGAATACACATAAGTCACATGGTATACACTTGAATACAATTGAACACACATAAGCCACAAAGTATACACTTGAATACACATAAGCCACAAAGTATACATTTGAATACACTTGAATACAAGGTATACACTTGAAAAAGAGGTCACAAAGTATACAAATACAAAGTCATAGAGTATACACTCGAATACATATACAAGTCATAGAGTATACATCTTGAATTCAAATACTAAGTTATAGAGTATGCACTCAAATATAAATACAAGGTCATAGAGTATACACTCAAATACTATCACAAGTCATAGAGTATACACTCAAATACAAATACAATCATAGAGTATACACTTGAATACAATTGCAAGGTTATAGAGTATACACTCAACTACAATCACAAGTCATAGAGTATACACTCAAATACAAATACAATCGAATGAAGTATACCGTCAAACAATTGGGAAGGGGATTCGGTGCATCCCATACTAGACCGTGGACCCGTCCACCATCCCAAGGTCATCAAGTATACACGAGTATGAAGCATACACACAAATACACATAATACACAAAGTACTCACATGAACATATGTTACAAAGCATACATACAAGTCACAAAGTAAGCCTTTGAATACACTTGAATACACATACATTATCACAAAGTATACACTTGAATACATCTAAGGCACATGTAGTATACACAGGATGGAAGGATGACTACTCTAATACCAATTGTAATGTCCCCTTATTAAAATTAGGCTAGCTTGAACTAGAAACATAAAATGCACAAGTTAGGATAAGGAATTTTGTATTTACCAATCAATTAACTTGTAAATGAAACTTGCTTTTAGGACCTACACACATCATGTATAACGAACAAACACCACATAGATCCTTGATCATAGTTAGATTAGATGATTCAGGTTGTACATATTAAGAATAAGGAAAATGCATTACTATCCTAGTGCATTTAAATGAAAACATCACATTCTTATATGACCTATTACTATGTATTGAATAGATTTCCATCCTTCCCTCTTTCCTAACCCTAGTGAAGGATGGTAGAATTACTGTGCCAAGGGCGTGTGAACAATCTCCAAGTGGACTCCCTCAAGGTTTCCTACCCATCTTGGGACCATCCATCAAATGATCGAATTACCCGCCTCTCCCTCCACAAACTCCCTTTCCTCAACTGGGTATTAGCGAAAGTGAGTATACTCAAAAATCCATTCTTATATTAAAAAATCATAATTGCTTATAAGGTACAATAATTGTTGCAAGCATCATTATTGGACAATCGTAAATAATATCCATTTATATATATTCATTGTATTTGTCAATCACCTATGATGTATATATGAATCACAATATATCTATATATATATATATATATATCAATTGTTAACATATTTATTTGGCTACCCTATTACCTAAATCCTTAATGTATTTACTGAACATCAATAATCTGATTTCATAATGCATCAACTTACTATTATTGAAAACTCATAAAACATTTACTATCATAATCTAAATTTCCAACTATTGATGTGATTTTTGTGACCGCACCAACACAGAATAAAGTTACCAATGGCGACTCTATCCTCTCTTGAACAAAATCTCCTGCATGCTAAGATTGCTAGAAATATCATGCATTCAACTCCAAGGTTCCTTC